>JAANSO010002035.1:2028-14631 GCA_036507315.1 Lepidocyrtus fimetarius
TTGTAATTTAAACTCACATGCTAATTTGACATTTCCTGCAGCTAAAACTGTTGCAGCTCTTGGTTTTTTCGTTAGTAAAGCCAACTCTCCGAAATATCCTCCTTTGCCTGTGCGATTAATCTGAGAAAAACAAAAAATATTGCATTACTTACTGAAATTGCGCAATTTGGTATTAAATTATAAATTCTGGAATATTTTCTTACCTCCTTTTCTTCTCCGTTTCCATCAATCTTTACAACCCTTGTGTTCCCATCCTCAACAAAGTACATTCCATCAGCCGCATCTCCTTGTTTAATGATTGTCTCTCCATTTGTGTATACCCTTGGGACCAAAGCGTCAGCCAGATTCATCCTTTCGTAGTTCTATTATAAATAAATTGCAAAATATTAATTAAGGGGTTCCTTAATTTAATTAAATTTCATGACTTTTCCACTTCATTAAAATCCGTCCATAAAAATCAATTTCATTTAGAATTTAATATATGTTTACGTAATAGCAATAGCTTTTTGGATTTTAATGAGGAAATAAAATACTCGAAATAAAAAAAGATAGGATAAACAGGTAAATGTTTCAAGTTTTGAGATTATAACAGGACATCCCACGCACAATCCCATTATCCCAGAGTTATTATTTCATCTTTGCAAACATTTCAAATTCATATCACATATCGTCATTCCCCACCCACGTCATTTTTCATTTTTCTGTGACAAACGACAAGCAAAATCTTAAAACAACACTCATAAACAATGTTGATGGTAATTTAAAAAGACATAACAGTCTGAATGAGGTAATAATCACCATGTTTTCCTTTCCACATTGTCTGTCGCTTATCCTACCCCACCCCCTCCATTTAAGGAGAATGAATGTCAACGTCTGACGACCCACAGCCGCCACAATTTTAAAAAATCTTGATTGTCTCACCTCAAGATGCTTCAACATTGGAACCGACTCAATGAGCGTCTCATACATTTGCCTTTTCTTGTACGCATTTTTCAGTACGATCCTTCTGAACGTAAGCCGATCCATTGCCCACAAGCTTCCGTTTGAGTCAGCTATTACTGTGGCTGCACGTGGCATGTTGTACATGAGAGCAAGCTCTCCAAAACTACCGGAGTTGTCGTAGCCTCCGACATGCTTGGGCTCTCCACGGTCCCCAATCCATCTGCACGTAAACTTTGTATTTTCCTCTGTTCAAAACACAATAAATGTATCATTAAAATCTTGTAAATAATTTAAATAAACAATTTTTTATACTTACGATTCAATTACGTAAAAGTTGTCTCCATCATCTCCTTGTTTAATAACGTAGTCTCCCTCGTTAACCTTTCGCTCGAACATGGCATCGATAACTTCTTAGCATTTGTTCCTAAAAAAGAAAAACATTCAATTGAAAAACATGCCTTTCATTCTATTTACTTTTTTGTTAATTATTCTTTTCTTTGTGCTGGATGAACTCATCTGGCTTCATGCCCACGCTCTCAATTCAAACAAATAAATTTTCTCATAAACCTCATCCAAAGCCAAACATGATTACAAAGCAAGCCAAAATAAAACCCACGTCTTGTGAGAGTGTTTTTTGCTGGTTTTACTAAAAATATTTGGAGCCTCAGACATTCATGTAAAAATACCACCTGCCACCCACACCTTTTTTACAATTCGTGTTTTCACATCGAGTAATGCCTGAGAATAAATCATTTCAATGTGTCCAGTGGTCACTCTCCTTTTCATCGATTTTCATATTTTTGTGAAACATCCAAAAAATTTCAGTTCCCACCAGGAAAAATGCTTTCTTGGGGAAATCTGTTTGTTTTCTTTTCCGCATTTATACATGCAAGAATAGTAAAGAAATGCAATGCAAAAGTTTTATTACATTTTTTCTGACTTTCCCTTTCATTCCGCACATTCCAGTTTCACCTCAGTCATAACCAATTTATTATTTTGGGCAGAGTCCTGTACAAAAATGGAAATTTTATGTTAAGGAGTTCCAGAAATGTCAGAAAAAAAAGTTCAGATATTTTTTTCTTTTCGTAGAATCCATTTTTATGAATATTCACCAATAATACCCGGCATCACGATATTATTCTCCCTCCAAAATATCAGCATATACAGCAGCTTTTATTTTGTGTTATCCATTTCAGATTCCTACCCATTCCTCCTCCTTTCTCCCGTCAACATCATCATCTTTGCAAAGAGAACTCCGACCTTTTTCCTATCAACCTATTTCTCGGTCAAAATCGTGTAGTACCGGTGATGGTGGAACGGTTGTGCTAATGGATGTTGTATGTAACCGTTATGGTACTTTTCTGGTACTTTTTTGCAGATTGTGTAAAATTCATAGCGTTTCCAACAACAGCGATAGCTTTCGTCCATCCACCTTTCATTTTCCTTTCATTCAAGTCTACAAGTCTAAAGCTGGAAATATTCAGTTTTGATAAGAATAGAGAAAAGACTTGTAAAAGCTGAGAAAGCAAAAGGATCTATAATATCCTATACGCCCTTTCACAGGAGAAAGAATCAAATTAAGCAGACAAGAGAGCCTACAAAGGGAATCCTGAATGAAATCTACATAAAACCCAAAACATTTCCTTATTTGGGTAAGCCCATGCCAAATGCCAAAATGCAATGTCGCCATCAGACTAAAAGTAAACCACACATATAGTTAAGCACTAAAAACGCACGTCACTCTTCCTTTAAAAAAGATATGTTGATCCCATATGGCTTGAGCTGGAAGGAATACGAAATGAACATGCACAACAGGTTACTTTGTGCAGCGTCATATATTTCTCAGCTATAATACGGGACTTGAGTCATGTTCCAATTGACTCATCCTTGTCCAGAAAACATATTTCACGGAAAAAGTAAAAATGAAAGGAATATTTTCCAGGAAAAGTAAATCCGGACAATTCATTTCTATCCTTTTATATTTTAAGAATGTATACTTATGACGTTTGTACATATATGGTATAGTAGGTCTTCTGCCATTCACAACTAGATTTACTTTATGCGTGGTGATAATGAAGGGAAAGGATTGGCAATTTATCATTATTATATAAGATTTACGATAGTATCAGAGAGAGAATCACTTTATGTTGGAAATGTTTTGAGGAATTGCTCCAGAGGAAGAATCATTACAATCCTACACAGACAATCAAATGAAGAATTTTATGTTTTCCACGGAAATAATTTAAAGAAATAAAAAAGGATTTCCAAAGAAAATGGATTTGGTCAAGCGTGTGATAAAGTTAAGAGGTGTCTCTGCCAGGTTCCAATCCCACAAAGGACTTTCGGGTAGGCGTTTCTTCAGAATTAATTATTTTGACCTCATTATTATTACCATGAGCATTATGCCCATTCAACTGTAATCATTTTAGATTACGTAATAAAGGAAAAGGTCAAACAAGAAAAGTTACATTCCTAAAAAAGAGCTGACTTTTGCCAAACTTTATTTTTTATGCAGTTTGCTTTCCAAATTTTTCCAACTTTTGGAGTTTGCACAAGGGAAAATTCCCATCCCTTTCATTCATTAATGTAAATTTTATGGATTGTTTTGGTCTTATGTTTATCTACGTGGTTCTGTTCTAATCACAAACACACACGTGGACAGTTTTTTTAGACAGTTTAATGTAATCGAACTAACCTAATTTTTATTCCTGTGCTTTTCTTTGCAATTTTATTAGCATGACGATAGTGATTAAAGTGGAGGCGTGAAACATGAAAGAGTAGCGGTAATTAATTCGTAGCCGTGTTCACTAATGGAAAATTACTTGGGGAAGAACACTTCCATTACGAGAAAATTGTACCAAGAAAATGGAAGGAACGAAGTGAAATAAATTTCCTTGCCTGCCTTGTCTTACTTAATAAAAACTATTGGTTCTAGACGAAATACGGATCCTCTATAGTTCGTGGAGGGAGGTGAAGACGAATGAGAAAAAAGTTTGTAATTGAATTTTACTCCTTTTTCACTACCTTGTACTACATAATACGCAGTAAAATTGGGGAACTAAATCTCTTTCTTATTTTGGAGATTAACTGCGATAAATTGAAAAAAATAATGCAATATTAAGCAAGAATTGACATGTTTAAAACTCTAATCTAAAAGCTAATGAAGCTACTGTATACTATTTTTATTGCTGTAATTGACAAAAAAATTGGATAAAGATTAGCTTTGGATTTTAATGTTACAAAATCTATTGGAAATAAAAAAATTGTATTCCAAAACTGAATTTTTTGAAATATCAAATCCATGTTCGTGTTCCTGTTCAAATGCCAACTTTCTCTTTCAATACAGTTTGATCGTCAAAAACATGGACTGGTTTGTGTTTTGTTTAAAGAGTTCATGGGATTATTGCATGTTTGCCATGTCCTTCAAGTAATTGCTACTTGTCACACTCTTCCATTATCATTATTTCTCAAAACTGTAATCAAACTTTCCCTTTTTCTAAAAACTCAGGCAAATGAGTTCTCCAAAGCTTCTGCCAAGATGCAATATTAAGTCCTTATTCAAATAAAAGAAAGGATCCCTGTCATGTTTTATTTACCATGTCATGTATCACTTTATTGAAGGCTTTTATATTCTTTTCTTGATCATTCCATGCCCCCAGCTGGAGTATATACGTCCTGTGAAAGGAAAAGTATATAAAAAGAAGCACTTTCAGTTCACGATCACCTTCATCACAATCCTTTCAGTTTTCTCTTCATCATCACCAATTTCTCCTTATTTTCCAAGACAAAAAAGTAAACAAAGGGTAAGAAAGGAGAATATATGAAGGAACAATAACTTCATTCACTTTCCTCCAGGCCAAGAGAAATAGAAACAAGAGACCATAAGAAGTTGTTTCCTGTGCCATGAATTACTTAGAAATTCACCGCTACAGAAATAAATTGCTGATTGCAAGGAAAAAAATAGACTTTTACTTTCCCATTAAGAAGAAAAGCAATTTCTACCTTGCTTTCCCTTTCTTGGCCTTCCACTACACTTGTATGATGAAATGACACAATTAGCGAAGGAAAAAGCTTTCAACCTCAATTGCATTAGTTGACCCTTGACCTTATTTTTTCCAACATTATTACAACTCGGGAACTTTCTCTTGCGAGATTTTTTCTCAAGAAAATGTAATGAGCTGTACAACCATTTGTCATATAGACAGAAATCACATACATTTTTCCCAAAAGATTTCCAAACTTTCTAAGGTGAAAATAATAAATATTCAAGAGAAAAAATAAGATTTTTTTCTCTCATGAAAGCATTTTCTACTTTAATTCTTTCTTCATTCCGCCCTATTCTCCGAATTTTTTATTTACGTTCTTTCTTTCTACCTTGTTTAAACTTTTTTCTGCTCCTGACAAGAAGATGATTCACCGCCGCCGGGCAAAAACACGCTCTTCTTTTTCTCTGTTCCCAGCTATTCAAGGAAGGAGCAGAGAAAAACGCTTTAAAAGATGAAAGGAAAAGACAAAATTGGGTTCATTTACTTTCCTTTCTCTTCATTGTATCCACTCTTTTAAAAATTATTGCCCAGAGAAAAGAAGCAAAGAAATGAAAGTCTTTATTGTTGCTACTGTTTTTGATGGTGTTTAAACTGAGTCTTTTCCCCGCTTTATTCACCCCATTTTTCATCATCTCGTGGAAAAAAAATCTCACTGAATGAACTGAGAGAGATAGAATTGGAGCAAAGGCAGAGGACTAAAACATCAAAAAGCCTTTATTTTTCAAGAAAAAGGTCTGTGCAAGTTTCATGTGATATTTTCTCAAAATTTATGTTAAAGCTTTATGAAATATGAGCTTACATCTGACCTTTACTAAATCTGTAGGTAGAAAAAGTAGAAATCAAGTCCTGCGTGATGCTAATGAAAACTGCAATTAACTTGGATGGACCACAGTAAAGTAACCAAAACCTTTGCAAAAAAGCATAAGCCTTTACTCTGTTACTTTACACACTGAAAATAAAGTCTGCAGTCCCTTATCCTATGATTATTAGTTGGATGGAAAAAAACGAGAAAAAATTAGAAGGAAGCCAAGTCCGGTGGGAATCAATGATAATAATTCCATCTCTCACAATCAGAGAAAAAGAATCCTTATTCCCTTGCTCATGTCTTGAATGTGAAGGAGAATGAAGGCTGGGGCTGTTGCGGTAGATAGGCCCACTCCCTGGAGAAAATCCAGGCAAATAAGAAATACGAGTGGATATTTTTTGAAAGGAAAGGGAATGAATGATAACGTAATATAAAGTGCGTTAACATTGTTTCCTTTCTAATCACTAATAAAATGCTTTGGAAGCTATTCCAGGAGCTATTCTAAGAGTGAAGGGAAATTGCTAAGACAAGGGAAAAAGAGATAGGCGGGCGTAGTTTTACGCTTCATTTAGAATTGTCATTCTCTATTTACTCTTTAAAAGAGGGAAAAGTGTGTAGTGAAAGGAATTTAGAAGGATTTTTGTTTGAAAATAAGATGTGTTCGCTCTTCCACTTTTTTCATTTCATCTTCTTGTCACATCCCTTTTGCTTCCGTAATAATATTTCATAGAGAATATCAATTATCTCAGACAAAAGTGTCAGCTTTGTTTTCTTTGTATGCATCATTTTGTAGAAAAATAAATAATAACCCCTCAATTGTTTGTTTTAAAACAACTTTTAGTTCAAATTGCTACATTTTGCGATTTCTTAAAACTTTTGATGTGTATATACCCTTAAGCCTTTTCTTTCCTTTACAGGTTAGCAATTCTTAAACAAATTTTCAGTTCCATTTACTTCGTGGAAAATCCGGAAAGATAAAGGAAGGAAAGTGGCTGAAATCATTTTAGATTCCTTTTCTGTCTCAAGTAAAACACGAAACCAGTTTCTTCTCTTTTATTTTACTGAGAAATTTAAGGCATATAAACGAAAGAGTTTTCTTTGCATTTCCCAACAGTCCAAGAGTCATGATCATCGTCATCAAAATCATTCCTTCATTCCTTTCATTCCACATCCACCATTTCTACTGAGAAGAAATTGCAATCAGGAAAATGCAGAGTGAGCTCAACCTAAAAAAACTCTCTAGCCAGTGAGTTGTAAGCTCTTCTACTCGCACGACTTCAACGGCAACAGACACCTTCACAAGGAATGGAGGAAGCAACGAGGAGGAAGGAAGCTTCGTTCCATTCCACCTTTTACAAAACTGCAAGAACTATGTATAGAACTTGGTAAAAATCGATATGAGAAGACAAGAATGAAAGCGGAATGTGTGCTTTCCCCTCTTTTTATTTCTAGGTGATATGAAACCAGTGTTTAGTCTTTCCAAATAGTATTTAGATAGGAAGGAGTAGGGAAAGTATATGAATTGCTTTGATTTCCTTACTATTAAGGATATTAGAACGATGTTATGATGGCGATAGTGGCTACCATCCTCATGAACAAGTCTTGTGTGTATATGTAAATACTATCCATTAGAGTCGGGCTGGAAGGAAGAGAAATTTAGACTAAAAAGAGGAAACCATCCAACTGAAAATTGTACAGGTGGGGGAATCAGCAACGACAATAAGATAAGGGTAAATGATGTGGGACAAGGGAACGTAACGTACGTCTGAGAACTCCAATGAAATAAAATCTCTTTTGGAGAACGGAAATGATTTGTAATAGAGCCGATGATGGCAAAGAGAATCTATAAATCCTATTCACTACAATCCATTCTCCTAGTTTGAAGTTAATACAATTCCAAAGTCAAAATTAAAGCCAGCATTTAATATGCTTTACTATATAAACTATGTTCATAATAGAGATGACAGTGGTGGAACTTTTGTATTCAGTCCAGTCCATGACATATTTTTTTAGATTAAATGGAAAAGACGATGAAGCAGGCTGGAATCATATTCAATAATGTCAAGCAGTTTGAGTTTATTCAAGAAAATAATCAGATTTCTTTCATCTCTTTCTCAAAACGAAAATGGGATAAAAAAAGTAGATTTTCAATGATTGACTAAGGAAATTCGAAGTAATATTGTTGGCATTGTCAAACTCTAGTGAATGTGTGGGAAGAACCTTAAAGATATTTTGCAGATGAGAAAAAAAACTTTCATATTTTGAGAGAAATCGAAGAATGAAAAAAGTTCTCATTCAGTAAGCTTTCCCCATTTCAGTAAAAAGTAAACTTTTTGGTTTCCCTTTTCGGTTTTTATTAAGAAAAGGTGTATTATTATTATTGATTTAATATGAAAATTATCTTTAAAAATGAAACGACATGGACAGGAACTGAATAAAAAACCGGTAATAACATTTTCCTATTTCAGTAAAAAGTAAACTTTTTGGTTTCCCTTTTTGCTTTTTATTAAGAAAAGGTGTATTATTATTATTGATTTAATATGAAAATTATCTTTAAAAATGAAACGACATGGACAGGAACTGAATAAAAAACCGGTAATAACATTTTCCTAGTGAAAACAGACCCAATTTAAAAGAAACAGGGAAAGAATGTTAAGAAGGGTATTAAGACTTTGAAAACTTTTTTGTTTGCACAAGGAAAAATTTATCACGACAGATAAAAAGACATAATGACGAAACTGGGGATGCTGATCAGGTAGAGTTGATATAAGAAGGAGATCAACTTTTTACGAATTTTATGCCTCAAGGAAAACCAATCTTTGGATAAGTTTGTAAAGATGAAACCCTTTTTTAAAACTTTTCCGATTATTTCGGTGGAAATAAAAAGCAAAAACCTGTATCACTTAAGAATAAAATCGTCTTTGTTATTTATTTCTTGGTTTTCCCATTTCCTTTAATCCCTATGTAAATCTAAACCATCTCATTTTACCCTAAATCCGGCACGTTTGTGGTAGTTTAGAAGAAACGGATCGCAAAAATTGAAGGCTACGTGTGATTGTATCTTCCAATATCACATTTCCCTCCAAAAAAATATTTGATTATGGCAAAGCATGTCGATATTTTTTAATGAATCGATTTACATCACAATAAAAAAGATTTCCTTTGGGAGATGATAATAAATTGGAAAGTAGAAAGTTTCTTGAAAATTTTAACAAGTTTGTTTACTCCAACACTTTACTTTTCAAAGTCAAACATTAAATAAAAGTCAAATCAAACCAATTACATTAGGAATATGTTCTTTTCAGAAATAATCAGTATCCTCATTATAATAATCTTTTATAATAATCTTATCTTTTCCCACCATCTGAGAAAATTGGGGGATTATTCGTATAGGAGGTGTAAGGAAACTGTTCTCTCGGTTTGTACCTAGCTATACTCTACCTTACAGAGGAACTAGAAAGAACGGAGAAAGCATTCATCATCATCATTTTAAGCCAGTAGCAGAATAACACTCCACCTCACACAACAATCAGCAACAGCTTTGAAACCCTTCTTTCTTATTGCTTCCCAATTGAAAGACTTCAACTTCTATTTCTTCCCGACTTTTTAGAAACTGGAGACCACCAACAGCTTTCCAAATCCATGTTTTTATACAAAAAGAAATATGTACGTTTTTCTCCAAGAGAAAAAGAGGATTTTGGCTAAAGCCAAAACAGTTTTTTCCATGTCCTACCGTCAACCTTCCAACATTGTGTGTCCTCAACATTTTCCTCTCATCAACAACAGAGCAGCGTCCCCAGTATAAATTACTTTAAGGGCAGAAGCAACTTTTTACGAGATGAACGTGACTAGGAATGGAATGAGTGCAAAAGACAGGAGGAGGACAAGAGAAAGGCAGGATGATGATAACATGATGTCATCTTTTTCCTCCACCAGCTTACTTTACTATGGTTTGGTTTCCTATAAAACAGAGGCATCAGTGGCAGATGAAGATGAAAGGAGTTTTTCGGTTGGAGGGAAATAAAATTGAATTTTGATGTTGACAACCAACAAAGTTTAAAAAGAGTGATAGAGCTTGAAAGCGCTTGTAAAGTAGACATTATAATATCATTTGCTGTAGCTCATCTCTTTACGATGTTGACGAGGAACATGAAACAAAGCAATAATAAATGTATTGGATTTTGTCTTTTATTCTCCTATCATCCATCCACTTGCTGGTACGACACCTCCACTTCCACGAAGGAAGCGTTATGCATGCTAATGAAGTGCTTGCTTTGGGTGGGTGGACCTTGCTTATCATCTGCAGATGAGAACTTTTGTCATAAGTTGAAAAATTTCCCCCGGAAATGGAAGTGCTTTTGAAAACTTGTGCATACATTTCATTCTCTTTACAATATGCAAACTACGTTGTAGTCTGTGGATAATTATGTATTATTACAAAGTAGATTACAACCAGCATCAGAAGCTTGTTTGCATTTATTTATAATTCTGAAAAATATCTTCCTAGTTTACCTTTTAACGATTAGCTTCAGTGGTTGAGCAACGTCTCTCATTCTCTCTGAAACAGCCTAATTTTCAAGAGAATTTGCAATCCGCTCATCATCGTTCATCATCCTATTTAGCCAAAGAAGGAAAGGACAAGACGTTTTCCACCTACTTAAAAATTATCTTGTGTGTAATGTTCTGTACATAACCAAAAAACCGCTATGCACAAGAGCTTTCCAACTGCATTTGCCCTCGTCTATCTTTTAAACTCTCTCGTTTTTCAACATTTTACAGCTTTTTGGTGGACGAGCAAGCCAGTACGGTACTTGGCGTAAAAGGAGAAATAAAATGTAATCATATTACAAGCCCCAATAATGCCACAGAGAATCATTAAACTGTGAAAAGGGGAATGACGACAATTTAACTCTTATCATCAACATCATCATAATAATATGTATAATCTAGCAAAAGCCACCACCATAGTATCATATGTACTTTATGATGAAAACTACGGCGTAGCAACCTCTTTCTCTCAAACAGTTTAAAACATCTTCATAAAAATATCCTCATAAAAAGGAAGTGCTCCAAGCGAAATGTCTTCCTTTGATCCTTACTGTTTATATTGCCTTTTGTAAGTAAAAGAATGCAGAGCTAACAGATTTTCCCAGTTAATGAAAACGAATGGGCTCGGAAAATATTTTACAAAAGGTATAAGTCTACGTAAAATTGACTTTTTGCGCAGTGAAAGTTTCACGTCCTGCTATGATGATGAGGGGCTTTGGTTGAAGTTTTTAAGCTTTAATGATTGATAATACTTTGCAGAGCTTATGTGTTTTACAGGTACTCAAGTACGTTTATCTTCTTCAATTTACTTACCGCATCCAATGAACGGAAGAGTAGGATATGTTTAACAGCTTCAGCAAGTCTTGCCCTTTGGCTATCTGATTTGGGATGAACAACCTGGAAAGAAACAAAAAAATAAGATGATTATAACTTAAGATGTAATTTCTAGAATCGCAATTTAAGCCAATTAAGCAAAACACACAAAACAAAGTTGTATGGATTTTCGGAAAACGCAAAAACTACTAAAATATTTATATCGGATTATGTTTAAGCTGTAACCAAAACGGAAAAGAGGATCCCTCTTTGTCTCTTCTTTGGAAAGGTTCATAAAACATGCAAATTCTCTTCCGAAATCACCACCACCTCCACCATGTTCGAATCCTTGTCTTTCATCATCATAACATCAAAATTTACAACTAAAACCAGCTTGTTTGCCGTTAATCTGAAAGATTCTGTCAGCTTTTGAGAAGAAAGTATATGGCAATAGCTAATGCAAGAATGGAACGGTAGTTTGTGCCAAATTTTACATTTTACGAAACAGCTTTTTTGAGCTTCATAAAAATTATAGACATAGTCAAAGTTACGCCACCTCAGCTACAGTTGAGTAAAGTGTACTTTCCCACCACAGCAGTTTCGTGGTCCAGAGGAGTGATACAAGTGGAGTGGCAGTTAGAGCAGGGTGAAAAAGTAATAAATGAACACATACTTCAAAAGTTCCTACTCATTTCCATATTATTGCCTTGTTTCTCTTGCCCCACATGTATTTACTTATTCTGCAAAAACATGACTGGAGATGATGAAGATGATTAGGCTATAAAGATCTAGAGGGGAGATGAGAGTTGAGCACATTCACACAAAAAACTTTTGGAACTTCACAGAGAAATAATAAGCTTATGTTGCTCATGATCCAGAATTAATTACGGCTTTTGGCTAATTAACAAAACGACTTTGCCTGTTTTCTTCCCCCTTTTCAAGTTTTCTACACAAGAAAACCTTCTTTTATGCAAGTCTTGCTATTATTGCACAATTTTCCAGTCACGATCTCTCTCCTATGAATGGAAAAGTTTGTCGTGAAAATATTGACGATTAAAATTGAGGTGCTGACATTTTATGAGTTTCCCTTGTCCACATAAATAATTCTGTTTCATTAGGGAAATTTCTGCACACATTATTATGATGTTTATGAATGTATTTCATTTTACTTTCAGTGGAGGAGAAACGTGAATGACGTGTGTGGATGCTGATGATTCTTCAATACTAAAAATATAATTTAATCATCGCCTGCCAGTGCCAGTAGGAGGCAACTAACAATGCATAATCCTAATAAAATAATCATATAAACCTGTCTTCCATTCATTTAAAATTATTTCTTAGAATTGTGAATGAAAAGCACTTTAAACTAAATCCGATAACTTTTAGGAACACGAATTGTCGTCATCTTTCTCAGATTGTTCCAAGTCAATTTCATTAAACTTTTTTTCT
>JAANSO010002036.1:0-14618 GCA_036507315.1 Lepidocyrtus fimetarius
AAATCTACAAAAAAGTTGTAAATATCTTCTGGTCCTTATTATGAAAACCCACAACAATTTTGATTCATGTGCCTATTTCATACTTGAGTAAAAATTTGAATGAAGAAAGACAGGCCCATTCAGGTTTTATTTTCACTTACTTAGTAATAAAAAAACTGCCTTTTTAGAGTATTTTAGGAAGAATTGAAATCGTAATTTTGGGTCACTGCCACATTCCAATTTTTCTTTTTCACTTACGTCGGTGATCGGTTAAAATTTAAAACTGGTGATTTATGATGACTACATACTTACTAGTAAGTACATGTTTCTGCGTTCTTGTTAAAATGGACTTGAAAACCTGCAAGTCATCTAGCAAACAAAGCGGCCACACACCCTTCATCTTTCCATAACACACCACCATAATTTATTAGTATAATAAATAATAATAAGTTTCAACATGTCACGTCGTGATTTTATTGTGACACATTATATCATCATCATTACGATCATGTCAGATCCCATTTATACGTCTTTTCTTTGACAACGTTAGTGCCTTTAAAAGGCAAATACAAATGCTCAAATTCAAACCCTTTACAATGTCAGTGTCAGGTTCCATTATTATTAAATTACATGTCGGACATTGCAGGTCGTTGTTACTGTTACAGATGTAATGCAGCGTGACTTTATGGCATGACTCATGAAATACATGAATATGATTTAATACAAATCTCTTCCTCCGCATCCCTCCTACTCCTACTTTAGAACCCAGGAATTGAGATACCTGTGTTAAAAACTTGAATCGAGCTCTTTGAACTTTCTTTATTATACCGCGTTGGTTTTTTATTCCGAAAATTGTATTCGACTTTCGGCATATTGTGTGTAATAATAATAATAAAACACAAAAATTGGTGTTTTATATTTTTTTATTTACCCTTACCCTACACTCAAAATAGTTTTATCATCTAAAGTTGTTTTTATTAAAAGTTGTGAATTCAGAATTTATTAATATTTTTGTATATTTGGCTATTTTAATTGAAAAAGGGATGTTTCAGTCAGAAAAGAAGAAAATTGGTGAAACTGCATCACTATTAAGTTTGTTTCTTATCATTGCTTTTCGGGCTACCCATTTTAAAGAACAGACAGAGTTCGATTTGGGATAAAAAGATGATTTATTGATTGAGGAGAATGGTTGAGATCCGTGTAAAAGTAGTGCAATTATTCCATCTGTGATAATATCAGAAAATTCTGATCTTGCAAATGTAAATGAATGAATGGAGTCATTTATAGTAGTTTCATAAAAGCTGCAAATGAAGAATAGGCACCAAATAAAAGAATGGCTAGCAGATGAATTTGTAGGGATAAACTAACAAGTATATTGGGATCAGTGATCACAATTATATTTTTAAGATTTTATTTTAGAGGTATCTGAAGATGAGAAACACAACAGTCATGAGCGTATCTGAACAGCCTTTTAATTATGATTATGCTGGTGAAAATGATTTTTGTAGCGGAAAGCAAAATAAAAATCCCTTTTTAATCACCAGAGGAGTCATTAAAGATGATTCAATCCGTAACCGCTCATTAAAAGAGGATTGTATTTGAAAGGTTATTGCATTGGTGATCATTTAAAAGTAAACTGGCTACTCTGCTGTTACGTATTAATAAGTTTACTTTTGCATTTTGGATTTTTATATTTACATAGATTTTTACCCATTTACTTTAGATGCAATTTCTTAACAGTGCGGTGATGTAATGATTGGTTTTGCCTCACAGTTATGGGTTGTTAAAATAATATATGGGAGGGAAAAAAGGGAGTTCATCTCTTGTTTTTAAAATTACAAAAATAGAGTAAGTTGAACTTTGAGGTAAATTAAATTGGGTTGGCAAATATGGTAATGGCTGATTTTGAGGGAATTCTGGATGAGCAATGCCTTTAAATTAATATACAGAAGGGTACCTATAATACCATAGGCACAATAAAACATTTCAGATTTTTGTAGGTTCCACAAAAGGACGTGTAGGCAATTTGTTATGTAAACAATAATCAGTAATATATAAGTGACTAGGCTAGGTCAGGCGGTGCACAATAATAAAAATTGAGTGTTATCATTACAAAAGCAAATTTTATGCAAAAGGAAAATATTTGAAAAAATATCAACATTTTATCCTTAAGCGTAGTACAAAGCAAAGGCGTCCAAAATAAAAAGATAATAATTTGCCACAAAAATAAAATATTTTTTAAATACGGCAAAACCGGGATTCAATCCGTTCATAAAGATGGACAACTTTGTAAAACTGAAATTTCAATGTTTATAAAACAATTTCGATTTCATTTATTCATATGTATCGGAAGAATATTATCATGACGCAAGGTTACGATCTTCTTTCTAGAGAATTACTTGATTGCTCGTTAAAAGTAGGTTATGTCCTACAACCAACAACTTTGATCCTTCTCGTAATTCTTCTTCTTTGAAAATTTGCATGCAACAAGGTTCAAGGCTAATTAATTAGTGGTGAACTGCTACTCATCAAACAGGCTTTCACTCAAATCTCAGTTTTTTCAAGTTCCTCTTCCTGCTCACTGTAAGATTTGCGGGTGATGATCGTGATAACCACGTCAGAAAGTGATCTAATTATTATGCTATGATGATTACTGAATAGAAAAACGATACCTATGTATGTACATTCTGTATCTGTAGGAATTTAACAAGTGAAAAAACGGATTTGCTATTTTAAATCAAATCAAATCATCATCAGCAAGCTGGTCTAGTAACTTTTCCTAGCACTTTTACACTTGCTTCCACTTACTTTTTAATGTTGCGTGCGCATTTTATACTCATCATTCATTCTAGTGATGATGATGTTTTACTACATCTAAAACTACTTTTCTTTCATTTTGATTATTGTACAAAGTTTAGTTTATTCTTGTTTGCAATAAACAAAAGTGGGAATTGAAGGCGAATTTACAAATGTCGAACAAAAACGGGTAGGTTATCTAGAACAGATTTTACATTCTACAATTGATTTTTTCTTACATCTTTCCTTAAAGCCTCCTTATCTGCTTCAAGCTTCGGTTTCAATTCGGCAAAAAATAAACTGCATCAGCAACAGCAATGACCACATGCAGCTTACGTGCCTTAACTATACCTAACAATTTAGTAAAAAACTAGAATTTTTTTGAATATGGTCAGTAATTTTATAAAAGCAAACGTAGAGGAGGAAGAAGAGGCATATTTATTGGTACGCAATACCGGTTAAAGAGAGAGAAGAGGAGAGTAGTGAGACGATAAAAAAATTTAAACGAAACTAGGCTAGAAGTAGAGAAAAGGAAGAGATTCCTTTTCTACCTTTCTTTCACCAAAGCCTAAGTACCAAAGTACCATCATTCATAAGCAACCTCACAGATTTTGAATAATAAAAAGTAAGATTAATGAATTATAGAAAGAGAAAGAACTAGTGCTTCATTTGCATTTTACACAAACTCACATGCACACAAAAAACGCTTTTTTCTTTCTAAACTTATGTTCAAATTTAAAGTGATTTTAAAAAGTTCTCAAATTTAGTTTCTTTTGATTTCTAAAAAGTCTATTATGTGGAAAATGCAAAAAGCTGGATGATTTAAGGAATGCTTGGGAATAGAATCTCATACATATAGACGACCCCCGAGTTTGATATTTGTCAATTTAGTATGTCAACTTTATAATGTGACATCTTGCAAGCTTAGATTAGGTTTCATGATGTCCTTCAAAAGCAGTTGCAGCGAACTATGACTTGAGAAAGAAAAAGGTCCTGTTTTGCAAAAATGCATAAATTGCAATTTGAGCCCTACGTGTTTCCTTAAAATATTATAGCGAATGGAAGATTGCGAACGATTAGAGAAGAGTGTTTAGCATTTTTTTCTACATACTTGTACCTACACACCTATACGCATATTTACTAAAGTTCCTCTCTATTGCTGTCACTCAATTGTCAGAAGCTTAAAAATTGAAAGAAAAAAATAAAATGTACTCATTGTGTTCATCTTGTCAGTTTTTTGCAAATAAACTGCAGATTTTTTGCACACTTTCTTGTTAAGAAAATCAATATCAATATGAAAAGGACAAGTAACAATCTTGTTCTAGTAGTAAGGGTAATAGCAATACTCGAATAAATTGCAGAAAAAATAATCACTTCGTAGTTTAGCCGTGTGATTAGGGAAGAATGTCAAAAAGGGGTGGGAATTTGGCAATGACTTTTGGTTCTGATAGTGAAACTCAACAAATAGTGGCCTGACCTACAGAGAAAAAGCGCAGTTTAATCGGAAAGAAAACATCACTGGCGAATTAACCTTTTACTTTTTTGTAGATTTAGAGAAATCAAACAATTAAAAACCTAAATTATTAAAATCAAATAGAAAGTTTAAATGACTCTTATCAATAAGCAGGTATACGTTTAAGTTTAATTAAAAAAATTGTTTGCATAAATTATCAATAATTTTGTCGATGCGTTGATTTATAAACCTACCAATGGCCCATCATAGGTATACGCCTATTTAGTTGAGGTTTTAGTTAATAATTTAAATTCCGGTGTATCATTTAACTGGTAAATTTGCAAAATTATACATGTATTTGCACATCACGGCAGCTACTCTTCTGTTTTGCTATTGCTGCTGCGTATTCCTGGTGATTAATGGATTTGGCAAGAAGTACCAGTTTTCCTTCAAAACCGAAATAGAATAAAAGAAAAAACCGGTGATAAACGAAGATGTTGACGCTGATAAGACAGTAGTGATGACTCTAGTAGCATCATCAACAGCAGCAGCCAGTAATTATTTGTACAGTTGTGCTAAAGTGGTAAAATGGAATTTTATTCTACATTTATTTTATCGTTTATGAAAGCGGTAGCAAATAAAACTTTGTAAGATTTTAAAAGAAATAACATCTTTCATTGCCATCTGTAATTGCAGCTAGATGTGTGTAAATTACGTAAACAGTAAACTAAACAAGAGATTTGAATGTTTTTAATGCTTGGGGAATTTAAACTTTAATATTTTATATTTATGATTTGAAATTGGACGTGTGTATTAGTAGGTACTTTTTGAAGTCAGATTTTTGAAGTTTTCTTGATTTCTTCCCTTATTTAAATCAATGACAAGAACAAGACATTTTGTGTATTTAGCTACGGTTATTCTAGCTTTACTGAATATCAAACGAGACTAAAAGATCTCTCCAACCAGGGAGAAAGCAAACATTCTTTCTGTTTAATAAAAAAAATAAACCTACAGAAGCTGCCCCATACATTTTAATTTACAAATTTGTTTAGGTATTCGGATTACGTCTGTATAATTTAAACGTTGTAAAGGTTGTGTCATGTCATGTCACTGCCTCTTGTCTGCTTTATTGGTATTTGAATATGAAAACAGAATTCAAAATGAGCTGCAGTTGTATAAACGAAGTTCAAGTTAGCTTTGTAAGATTGGTGAAATGAATATCTACAATCGTGAATCGAACAGTTTTCGCGCATCAATGTCCTGTCATTTATGTGAATTGATACAACAATGCATATGAACAATGAAAGTAAGCTAGATTTTGAAGTTAATCCATTAACTTTTACTATTGAACAAGGGTGATACTAATACTTATATGGGTGATTTTACAAAAAAAATCACGTCGATACATCGTTTTTGGTGGCAAAAGAAATGAGGACAAAAATAATTATAATTGAAATTCTTATTATTGCGTGTGATATAGTTTGAGCAGTTTTGGCATACATGTCAACTTTAAGCTTCTAAACTTGAAATTTTGTTGAGAGAGGACAAAGCGCTACTAATTCAAAGTTTCATTTTTCATAGAAAATTATCTCATTTTATTCAGGTTTTATTGGATTATTTGTACATTTTATCACGTTCTCCAATTACCACTTTGTCTTTTTTATTAATGTAAAGCAACTAAAAAAGGAGACAAAAGATTGAAACTTTTTAGTTTTAGAACAACGCAACGGTACCCTTGCCAGTATTTCTGTCGTAAATATCTTATCACAAACACCTGACAAGGGATGCTGTGCATGTGTGCCTGTGGTGTGCGCACATGAAAATCAAGAAATATGAAATTAACACAATAAATTTTATTTTGAACTTGATTACATGACTAATAAAATTGGCAATTAATGACCATTACATGAGCAGCAATAATAATTTCACATCTCTTCTTCTCTCTGACATAAGTTTTTGAATTTTTGAATGCGAACAGGTGAGAATCGATTTGTACTCACAAATCAGAGTACACGTTTGGATTTTAGTTATATGAATTGTACGACATGGGTGTTAATAAAGCCAGTTAAAAGTTTTTAAATATATCGGGTTACAAAATAAATTAATGATCAAAAACAGTTTTAAGCCCTTTGTAAGTTAAAACTCGCCGTAATGCAAGAATCTGAACCTGACAAAAGTTTGAGGAAACCATTTAAAGAACGACTATATATAGTGCAACTTTATATAGATATTTAAAGCAATAAAATTTAAATTTAGATTCAGTAAATGAACAGAACCTGTATGAAAAGGAATTCAAATTTGCTTAAAGGGTCAGCACGTGTAATGCAAATGAGTAACATGTTCTTTAAGCCCATTATGTACATACTTTTTAAAACTGATTGCATCTCATTGTGACCCTGATAATAAGGGCATTAAATGGAAGAATAAAGTTTAAAAATGTACAAAAATCACGAAAACGAATGTACAGCCATTGTCATTTCCCTCTCGTCATCATAATCATCATTTATATGCAACGACACCACCCATCGTTAGCTATCACCAAAATCTATTGTTTCGTTGTTGAAACATAAGACGTGAAACGACTTCTTTTGATAAAAAAATATTAAACTAAAAAGAAAGAAAGCGCAGTGCACTTTTAATCTCTATTTCTTTTCTAATTATAATTTTATCGTGCTTGTACAACTTTGAGAGCAGAGGGGACAGCGTTTAGTACGTGAATTAGGTAGGAAATGGGATAAAATGTACGCTATAGTGTTTCAACGTTACTCCAAGTTAATTCAAATGAAAGACGCACTGGTAATAAAGTAATTTTCGAAAATTATAACAATTGCCATTTTCTGATGGCTTTTAAACTCAGCTTTTAATGGGATAATAATGATTATAATCATGCAAAATAATATTTAAAAAAGACTTTGTATGTTTTATATTGTGGAATCGGCAATTATTTGCCTTGTCGATCATTTTTTAAATTGTCACGAGACTCTGTTGTTAGTAATTGTCCAAAGGCCGAAACACAGGAAATCAAGTCCCATTTTTATGATTTCAGTTTTGATTATTGTAATGATAAAAATAATTCTGTAAAAAAAATCATTTTTATTACAAGAAAAGTATGGCTACGTAAATTTGCATGACTATAAATTAATAGAAGACTAGTAGCAATTTTTTTATGCACTAGCTATTTTTGAAGCTGGCTCGTTATTAAAACCTTTGTTTAGTTTGTATCATCCTTTATGATACGGCATTAACAAAGAAGAGTGAGGATGGTGAAATCAAAAGAAAGGTTTAGAAAATGCAGGCATATTTAATAACGATAATGGTGATGGCGTTGATTGCCTGATGCATCTTCCTGATAAATAATGAAATGAATTTTACAACAAGACCAGTGAATTGTGTGGCTCGTGTAATTTTTTGCATTGTTTTGTGTCGAGTAATAATGCTATAATCACTGCCAGCCAATGTTAATCATTTCAGGTTAGAAGCGTATCCTAAAGATGAGCTTTTGATCCCTTTTGTTGTTGCTCTTGATGTGTTGATAATGATTATGATACTCTTTTATCCGCCACGCCTTTGTTACTAACTGTGTCAACTTTAGTGAAATGATGAATAGTTGTGAATGGTGAAAACGTAATATTTTATTCTAAAAACGAGCAAGAAAGCAAAAGACTTTGGTTCTAATAACGCAAAAATAGACTTTTCCTCACCTTAGCCCCAAGAAACCATTTTTACTAAAAGTTCGTTTTGAATTAAAACTCATTTAAATAAAAAATATATAATGTGAATGTGATGACGATGATGGAAAAATAATGAGCAGAGAAAAGATTTTAAAAAAGGACATTTTATATAATAATATGGTACATCACACAAAAAGGTTGGTATCAATTTTCATGATGTTGTGATCACAATAATAAGGGAACATGTTACAGGAAAAATAATTTTCCGCATTACTTTTCTCTAGTGCTTTTCACAGCATAAATAACTTTTTTGTGTCTTGGCTTACAAACAGGGAAAAATAAATAAACAAAAATCAGAAAAACATTCTGTCAAGTTTTGACAGGGATGTTTCATAGTTGGTGGGTTTGTAAGCGACTGTTTTAATTACTCGTACATATAACTTTTGATGTTGTAGGAAGAAAAGTTGCACGAGAAAGGGTGCCACACACTTCAGCAGTGTTAAATGACATGTAAGAATAGGTCACAATTTGCAAAACGTGTGGGTGGTAGTTGTGGTGGACTTTGCAGGTTTTGTAGAACGATGAAGGTGAATAACACGTTTCGTTACGCTTGTGTAACGGGGTTTGCATTTCTTGTATTGTACAAACAAACAAATGATATTCAGCTACTGGACAAGTATTACACAAATTTATGACAGATCAACATTATACTTGTGAATGAAGGCAACGATGAATACTGAATAATAATAATTCAAAAATATGTACGGTTAAAAATCAGGCATGACCTTTTCTGAACTTTTCAACTACTACGTTAGAGAATAATGCACGTATCTGAAGCTAGTTTTTGATTTTGGTTGATTTTGGCATCGCATTTAAGCACGTAATATTTACGGTTAGAAGTTGGAAATTTAAGAACAAACGGAGATAAATACCATTTTGTATTAAATTCATATCAACAGATAAAAAGGATAATTTAAGAAATTTTGAATGTTATTTGCAGGTTTTCCATCTTTGTGCCAAGACAGATGCAGGGTACATGCTGAAGTCGTTCCGCTGTCCTAAAGAGACTGTATTTGATCAAGAGGTAATAATAACGATGCTTTTGAGTAAAATTGTTTTCATCAATACATGTTTAAACTTTATATAATGCTATGCAATTTAGATTAAAATTTACAATTTTATGAATTACAGGTGCTTCGTTGCAACTGGAATCTATTTGTGGAATGTCCCACATCCCAAGAAAAGTATCATTTCAATAAGTACCTGTCACAGAGCTTTCAGTTTCTTAAAATTCTTGGAGAGTTTTCAGCCAAAATTCAAAACTCAGATGCCACAATGACTGGATAGATTAAGACAATAGTTTAAGGTTATTTTAAAGTAAATTATTTGAAGAAGATGAATATACCTCTTGTATAGTATAATAGGTTCATTAAATATTTAATATTTATTCTCCTAAATTATTTTGCAAAAGCTGATACGATTTTAATTATACCATGTTGTATTACTTTATTTTATATTTATAATTAAACGTTGTTAAGTGAGTACGTTTCAAAGTTGGAAGTATACGTACGTAACTGTTAATAATTGTGTTAGTATTTATGCAATGCTTTTAATTTGAGCATTTTTTAAAAAATGTATCCAGTTACAATAAGTCAGGTTTTGGGATAGAAAATATTTTAAACCTGCTTATATGCTTATCAAAGAATAATATTTTTGTTATACATTTTAATTTAATTTAGTTTACGTAGTACAGTACAAGTTGGGTTTCTAGTAATTCTTACCAAACACAAGGGCTGGTTGAAATAATTAGGAAAATTTTATGATAAAAAGTAGCAAGTATTTAGCAGTAGAATATTTTGTGTCCTGGCTGCGAGAAGTAATTTTTTGCTGCACACAATTGCACGATATTGATAGGTATTTAATTTATTAAATTTTACAAATGAGGACTCTTCAGTAGAAAACCTTTCTGCGAAAATTAAAACTTTTACTTGTAATTGATAGAAACAAGTACTATGCCTTGTGTCCTTTTGTGGTGCACAACCTCTAGTTTGAAATGGAAATAAAAATATTTATGGATTATTTTGCCTGTACAAAATTAAGTATTTTAAGTACATATTTGCAAACACGTTTGTTTCATATTAATAAAAGCGTACTAAAAATTGTTTATGAAAACCTAAAATGATGTAAACAAAAAGTATGAAAAGTTGAGAAAAATAAAAGTGAATTGTTTGTTACAAAGACACTGCTCATTGTAAACAAAGTTAGATAACCAATAAACCAAAATGTTTATTATAATTGATTTTTATAATTGAAAATCCCCATTCAAAACTCCGTCCAGAAAAAAAAAAATCAATTTCGGCAAAACCTGAAATGTGTTTTGCATAAGAAAGCATGTAACAACTTTTCTCGCATTGCCCCAATGCAAACCAGCCAATGAGAGACAAGCAAAGAATTTTGGCGCGAAATTTAAAAAAAAATTAAAAACTTTTCCCTGGAATCCTGAGGTCGAGATCGGACTTTTGATCTCACGCGTTTGGATTCCTGATCCATTTTTGGCTCTTGAAAGGATTTTGAAAAAGTGAGAAGAGGGGACCATTGACAGGTTAAATTTCTCCATTCAAAACTCCGTCCACAAAATGAAAAATCTGCAATTTCGGCAAAACCTGACCCAAACAAAACCCTTTACTACTCATCCTGTGTTTCCTTTGATTCTTGTTTACATGAAAAAGGACCAAAAACGTAATTCCAAGAAATTAAAGTCAACTTTAGTCAACTATAACTGCATAGGTAAATATTTTTGCAACTTTACAATTATGGAAGACATTTGCTGTTACTTCTTTTTGTGCTATTGCACTTAGAAATACAAGCTTAGTACCTAAAGTCCGCCAGTTTTGCCTTTTTGAAATAGGGCTCACAGCTACATGACAAATACTTTTGCAATTCCCCAGAAGAAGCACGGACACTAATTAAATTTTCATCAGGTACTACATCTATCCAATCCAAACGTTTTCAAAATGGCCTGATTCTAAAAAATAATTTCTGAGAATTTGAAACAGTTTGAACCTTGGTAAAAACAAACAACTCAAATTATTTCGATGATGACGGAATGACTTATTAATACAGCAAGTTCCCCAGATACCTAACTTCAAATCATTTAAACTTTTATAGATTCAGGGTACATCTTTAAACATTACTATGCACATTTTTGCGCCAACTTCAAACATTACTTCTGATGTAAACAGATTGTGAAAACAGGGAGATTATTGTGTAGCAGAAAATACCCAACCAATATAGACTGATACATGATCTTGCTCATACATGCTTAATATCTGTAATTTGCAAAAATATTTGTATTTATTATCTACAGATAATTTCCTGCTTGACCAGTCATTGGAATGAATCGACACCGCAACATATCTCATTATGCAGCCACTGTGCTGGCATATTAAAATAGGCACTGGTTAAAAATAACATAAAACTCTCCATACTTTCACATTGTATTCTGTTTTGCTTTCACTATTCATTTTCCCTTAATAACTTTAAATCATTTTGTTTCATATATTTTTATTATCCATTCATTAATGCTTATTCGTGCGCAGTTTCTTTGTACAAGTTCAGTTCATTCTATAATTTTAAGGAAAGAAAGAAGAGATAAAGAGGATTTGTAAATAGGGAATTGGATTTTATGGATGGATGGATTGGATTTCGCTGGTATTTACCAACTCATCTTCGTCTCTTATGTTTACAGATTGGAAAGAAAATAGAAGAAAAATGGAATGAGAGCTTTGCAAAACTTTGATCCCGGTGCAAGCGAATCAGTGACAGTCTTGTTTTCACAAGTTTAGAGAGATGTTGTACTTCACGTTGTGAGGAGCTGCTCAGCTCGCACGTCTCAACTGCTGCAAGTTGACCACTGCAACAACCAATTCCTATCAAACTGTAAAGATCACGCATCAAAATTGTTTTCGATAGATATTTAGCAATAAAAAAGTAATATTAATGTTCCAATAGAGTTGTTTTATGTGAATACTTATTTTTGAAACAAAAGTTTATTCGTAAAACAAAACTGCCAATGGAAATGCCATCATTGCCGCATATTGCAAGTTTCTAACGGATTTGTTTGGTGAAAGTACAAATTTCCTTTGAAGGTAGCTAGTTTTAAGGGTTGTATAGTTCCCTGCTAGTATATCAAAAAATAAAGTGATAAAAAATGTCAGTTTGGTATTAGTTCCAGTAAGTATTGGTAGTGAGCAGCAAAAAGAGAAAGTGATCGATCCAACAAAGTCATGATATTTCTCTGATCAAAAATGATGGTCCGTTATAATCTCACATATATCGTAGGGTCACTGGTCAATTTAATACTTTTTAGTTTGACCGTAACAAATGGTGCAATAATTATGCCTACATCAAAATTGCAATTAAATAATGAGAGAAACGAAAATATATTTAAAGATCTGCTAATTGAAGACTGTGGAAACCTATACGATACTGAAAGTGCTTTTAAAAGAAGGTCCGAAATACTGGAAACGACCAACAAGAAAGATAATTCTCTAAAGTCCCTTGTTAGTTGTCCTGCAGTTTCTAATGAAAGCTTTGAGCTGGACATTACTTCAGATGGATATTTGAAAGTCGCTTCATTTGATAATGAAAGTTCCACAATTTATTATCCCCCAACACATTTTTGCGCTGCATCACAGTAAGTAAAAAGCTAAAATATTTTGTTTTTTGTTTACTTAAGAATCACCAATACAATGATGCATCAAAAGAGCACAACTATTCCGTTTTTGCAAACGTCATATACCTTATATCAGCGAATTTTTATTGACATAATTTTTGCTCAAACTTCAGAAACGAGGCGAAAATATGCCAATCTCACATTACCCCAGTTGTCTGGAGAAAATGCTGTCCAGAAAACCACATGCTGAGCAGAACATTGCAAAAAACCTGCATACTATCAACAATGCAGTTTCGTCCCAAGGTTAACGACGATTTTTACCCATTCATAACCAAGTCTAGTAACGNTTTTACCCATTCATAACCAAGTCTAGTAACGGCATTACCAATAAAATCAATTTAACGTGTCCTGCAGGACAATTCTTAAAAAGGCTTTCGTCAAATATTTGCAGTAGCCGGTTTATTACTCGGTAAGATAGGTACTAAATTATATAATAAATAAGATTCTCAGCTTTAATTAAAACCAGCTGGCTTTTGCTGTCAAGTTAAATTGAATTGTCTTACATTTAGAAATGTATTAAAGTTATTTTTCTTTATAAATATTATCTAGAAGAAGACGCCAATCTGTCTTTTCCTTACTCTGGGAAATGGGTAGTGGAGAAACTCAGGAAGACTTGGTTTCATCTTATTGTCAACATTGCAAGTTTCAGCTTCTACCAAATGGCTCAATTTCCTATGAAGAAGAAATTGGAATATTTCTTCGAAAAACACGTTGGAAAACAGTCGATCTCAGTGCTGACCAGTATTGTATTGATGGGGTAATAAACCCTGATCCTCTTCTAAACTTTGATAGCAACACACCGGCTTCCACTACTACTGTGGCATCATTATCAGAATTAGCCAACTCTCACAGAATCATTTCTCCAGGATGATTATTATGCAGCATATAAAGATGGTAGTAATAGCCAAAGAATTGAAGATAAGAAAGGTCAATATGAAAATCACCAGAATCCATCAGAAATGTCAACAGTGGCAGTATACATTTGCTTACCCTTTGAGAATGACGCAATTGATGAGATAAATAATGTAAGTGGCTTTTATTAGGAAACAAAATCATAGTTTTTAAAACAAGTCAGAACTGCTTTGAAATTGAAATCCATTTTTATGAATGCATTTTATAATGACAGCTTTATATTTTATTAGAAGAACGTGGCCACAAAAACTATTCTACTGGCGGTGCTGTGGGGCCTTACGTGTCCCCTCTTATTTTGTGCGGCTTTAGGAAATTTGTTCATAATCCAACGAAACATTCACGGATGGATTCTTTCATGTTATTTGCTGTCAATGTGCTTTCTCAACATCCTTTCTGTACTTGTAATAGTGAACGTGGGTAGAGAAAGCGGTGGTGGTGGAAGCAGCAGTACTATAACGACTATTAATAACGACTATGGAGAAGAACAAGAGAAAGAAGAGAGCCTAAAGGGAGGAAAAGAAATGGAGCTTAGTGGCTGTCACCCAATAGATTTCGCAATTAAATTCACTTACATGTCTACCCTTTGTTGGATGACTTCCATTAATTTTGGGCTGTGGAAAACCTTTAGGTTAATGGAGCATCACATTTTATTGACGTACACGAGGCATCAAAAAACCTCTTCAACCTTATATGTTGCCTGCAATATGCTTATTACAAAAATATAGCTTATTACTTCTGAATTTATGAAAAATGCTCTTTTTATTTCAAAATTTTCCAGGTATACACTTCCACAACCCGTGGGACTACGAAGATTTATCGCGAGTGTTCTTTTTTCGCATGTATTTCCCCTCTTGTCTGTCACTGTCTCATATTACATGGCGTACTTAGGAAGTGATCATGGATGTGAGGTGGAATACTGTCTCCTATTTAGCTACAGCACCATTCCTTTTTTTCAAGTTCCAATGTTTATCTTGGTTTTTGGAAATTTTGCAATATTTTTAAAGACTTCGTGGAGAATAGCAAGATTGAGACAAGAGGCTGCTGAAATATTACAGAGACAAGCTCAAGACCA
>JAANSO010002037.1:0-14614 GCA_036507315.1 Lepidocyrtus fimetarius
AGGAGAAAGGACAACGACCAACCGATGCTGATGTGGTGGAAGAAGAGAAAGACTTTTCTGACCCAGCTATGATAGACACAAGCCACATGGCAGGAGATATTCAAAAGGTGAACTGTTCCTCTACACATTTTGCTGTAATGTCATCTCTTGGATATGTTTATACCTGGGGTGTTGGCAAAAGTGGACAATTAGTCAGACCTGATGATGACAGCAAATCTTTGGAGCTCATCTACTCAGCAGATGAAAAGATGATCATAGCATCAGATATCTGCTGTGCAGGAGACTGTACATTTGTTGTTGAGAAAGAGAGTGGGTTGTTATTTGGATGCGGATTTAATTCTTGTGGTCAACTTGGTAAAATGGAGAGCGAAGAAGATCAAGCCGTAATGATGATACGAACAAAGAAAAGGGTTGTGAAAGTAAGACAACCATCCAACATTTACTTCAAGCTCAGAGAAATCCCTGGATTGCCGAAACAGCACTCATGGGAAACAGATAATTCTGTGATGACCACACATAAAATATGTCCCCCAACTTCAGAAGTAGGTCAAGAATTGTTGGAATGGGTAATTACAGCGTTCAGAAGAAATTACGATGCTTCTCGAATGATTCAAAATGTAAGAAAATATTTTTAAAACAACCTATGCAATGTGATTATATTAGTCAATAAAAGTAATATAATATTTTTAATGCTTTAGTGTGTAAAAGCTGAAAACTTTGCGGCTGCTTCCATACTGGAAACAATGGCTGAAAATCATGAACAAGCATTCCAGCACAATCTTGCAGGGGCAGGTGAAAACAAAGTTGGATCGTTGGAAGCGATCAATAAATATTTAGGGAGCTTGGATTTTACGAAACGTCCGTCTCTTGAGCAGGTAAGTAATATAATGAATCCAAATATAAAATGCATTAGCGACAGCAAATTGAATAGTTTTTTTTACTTAATCGTTTTGTAAAAGGCGTGTCGATTTCTCACCATTGTTATCCATCACTGGTCAAAATTTCAACTTCAAGGTTGTGATTTAGAAGAAATACTGGATTCCAGTAGTAGAGAAGATTCAAATTGGGGTCCGTGTCTTTGTAGCGCTTTGAAAGAAATTGTTGCGCTGGCTGATGAAAGGTTTGCCTTTGCTACAATACTTAAAGGTATATACAGTCACATCGGTTTCTGTAAGTTTTAATGTTTTGTATATTGTTTGTAATAGTGCCGAATGGATGGCAGAAAATTTGACCCCTGTATTCATACTAAAATGCATAAATGAAAGCAATCGTTGGAATCCTGAAGAAGATAGCCTTGCCGTAATAGGAAGTCAAAAATCGAATGGCAATTCGACGACCAACGACGGGAATTCAAGTGTACATGTACCATGTTCTTCAAGTAACATGTTTGAGGAAGAAAATGAATCAGCTACGCTCTCCTCATCTTCTTCAACTTCAGGGGCATCATCGTTGCCAATGAGTGTCTTGAATGGGAATGTGTCTTTTGGAAATATGTGCAAGTCCTCCATTTCGAAATAAGAAATTCCTACAGAGTATGCAATAAAACAAAAGCTTGTATGACCAACCTGATTAGTTCATAACAATATTAAGTAGTAAAGTCTTACTTTTGGAATGTTAATATACAGGTAATCAACATGTAATTTTGTAAGTTGATATGTAAATGCCTCAGGTCGCGTGCTTTACTACTTTATGGTTGTTGAAGTTTGTTCGAATCCAGGGTGTATCTAGTCAGACTTCACGTATGATTTGTAATAAATAAGAAATAGCTGTAGTGTTATTTTTAAAGCATTTTTGGGAATAACGAATGAACGCAATAAGTCTTATTATTAACTTTTCGTTGCAACATAGAGTAGTTTATTTTATATTATGAAACATTTCACTAAACAAATTTAATTCAGTGTCTTCATCACCTTCCTAGTCACTTCTAAAGACCCCGCATTTTATTGCTTAAAAAGTATTAAAAATCTGCCTTTTTTGCAATTGTCAGCAATAATAATAAGCCACTCAATAGTTTTTTTCCTGAGGAAAGTATAGATAGATGCACAAGAAGTCAGAGTTATCTTAATACTATTCTCGTTTAGTGAAACTAGGAAATATTAATTTAATATACTCGGAACGCATCAAACAAAAGGTAATGATTAGTTGTATAGATTTTAAATACAGTTACGTAATCGATAAAACGCTAGTAGATTGTTTTTGGAATAGTTTACGCTTGCAGAACCTCATCTAATGTAAGAAGCTATGTATCTTAGCTCTTTAAAGTATGTACTTGTATTACACTGTCTCTCCTGGAAGCTTATTGAAATCGTATTGACATTAGCCTTAATTTGCACTTGTATAACGATGGACTACAAAAATGTCAGTAACAAAACAATGAATTCAAATAATATGGTGATTTTTGAAGATTAGACCGAATGACCAGCTAGTTGTAGGATTGTTTACATTGCTTCGATAAATGAAATATATTACAAGTCTAAAAATGTGGAGCAGTTTCTTACAAATTTTATAACTACATAAATGATTACTGAAAGTAGTTTGTTAATTGGAGTTAAAATGCTAGATTACATAACTTTCAATTTGAAACTGAAAAATATTTACTGGGCTGAACAGTGGCTTATAGTTTGTAGTAATAATGAAAAACTAAATTCCGTATTTTTGCCAAGGACAGGATGGCACTGTTTTATATCACGGTTTTAAAATAATACTCTTAATACGTTGAGCCGATTAGTTTGTCATTTTAATTTAATCAAGATTTATGCTTTAAAACAAATTGTTTGTTCTAGTCTGCCGCAGTAATGATTCAAAGTTCAACTTGTGTTGCTTATCATCGGCACAATTGTAGTTCATGGTTCTCCAACCGTTTTCAAAGATATTTGTATCAGAATTTACAATGCCATACGTTTGCTGTCACTTTAATTAGTTATTTATTAAATAGTGAAATTGTGTTCATGTTAGTGTAAGTTTTATAATTTTTAAACATTTCAGATGTTAATTTGATCATATTTTTTGCGCAATCAAGTTAAAATTATTTCATAAGTTAGGCAATTTATTTCAAGTGCAATAATATCGCTGTTTATAAATTTAATATACTTGTCAAAAATATATAATGAAAATCCATCAAAACTTCGCCATATAATCTAAACGTTCGTTTTGTTCTGTTGCTTACAGCCGTAATACAATGAATAAATAAACAATGAAAGATTTTTTGAGCTTTACTATGTTTTTGTTTTATTATTATGGAAGCAATGATGAAGCATATTCCAAACTCCAAAGTTTTTAAAGTAGGTACATGTATATTCGATTAAGACTTATAAATTTTGAGCTAATAAGGTTTACGATAATGAAAAAAGGTACGAATGTAATGTAGTTGAGTATTTCTATTATTGCTGAGTTCCATCGTTTCCGCTTTTGTCATCTAAAGGATTATTATTACACGCATTGTCTTCATAACCTACGTAGCTGATAACAATACTTCTCTTTTCCACATTTGAATGTGGGGAAGGTTGTGTTGGTCTTTCTGATGGCGAGGAAGTAATATTATTGTCATCATCACTAAATGCGATCATTGGAGACTCGTGCAACTTGTAATTAACTTGCCCTATTTCATCTGCCTTTTTTAAATTGACAAATGTTCTCAACGATTCTAATTGTTGTTGGGATCTGATTTTGGTTTGAATCTTCTTGAAGTGGGGACTCCATCAGTATCGGAGCTAATTTGGGAGCCTTCATCATTTGCAGAGGAAGGGGCGATGGTGGGAGAGACGTAGCCGAGAGTTGTGATAACCCCTTTCTTTCTTGCTCTTCGTCTACTATTGTGACGAGTTGTACGATGGGTTTTATAATTTGCTCTCCAGTTGGGTGGAGGAGATGGCACATTTCGAGCTTCGGCAGATTCCTCGCAAAGGGAATCTGTGGCGTAGTAGGCATATTCGTGGTTTCTACTCCAACTGACGCTTTTACCAAGCTTGTTTGTTGATGTTGATTCAGCAAAATGGGCGGTGTCACTATTCCTCTGCGATCCGTCTGTTGGTAAGAATCGTTCAGAACTGTGGTACGCAAGGTTTTTCCTCGAGTTGGGGTGGTCGGGCGTAGTACAATTCCGGTGTCTGAGGAGTCGATTAGGTGATCGACTGAACTAGTTGAAATGGAATTAAGGATGGGAAATATGAAAATTAATACAGAAGTAAGGAATGGGATTATTGAATACTATAGGAAAAAATGATTACTTTAAAGCTGTCTTGGAGGGATTATTAGTGCCATTAGGAAATGTAGAATCCAAGGGTACATTGTTACTAGTAGAAGTGATGTCCCTCTTGACCATGTACTCTTTTATGAGGAGATCATCCCCTACGAGCATGTTACTTTCATTCTTTGAAGTCATCCAGCTTTCTTGAAGTTCAAGTTCCATTTCCAATTCATCTGGGTCTGGATTATCCGTATCATCGTACTCAGTTTCTCCTAAAGCCATTAACCTATCCACATCATTCTTTTCATAAAGCTGAGTAAGCAAGTGTTTCATATGACTTGCAATTTCCGATGGTTGATTCTCTATCACAGGTCCAAGCTTTTCATCCAGTCGCATTGTCTTTGCTTTTTCAAACATTTCCGGATTCCTTAGAAGACTAAAAAGCGTGCTTAGTACGTACGGGATGAACTCAAGAGCACTTGAAGATGAAGTGAACTTGCTGGTGAGCATGGTCACAATACAATGAAGAAATTCAAAGTCAACTGTGAGCGCAGACTTTATAGATTCTGGGTGCAATGAGAGGTTCATCAGTAACGCCCAAAGATATTCCATCAGGTAGTTGTTAAAGGTTGTGTCGCCATAACTGACATCTGTGTTATTGCTCCCGCTAGTATTTATCGTTCCACTTTCCTCCAGTAGCACTTGACCCACTTCATCCCGAACCAAGTCTCGATCCAATTCTGTCTTAATATAACGAACCAGCCATGGAATCACATTTTTCTTTATCATCAACTCCCTCATATTCTTTCGCAGACTGAGTTTTTGCAAGGTAGCGATCACCATGTGACAAATGAAAGATTCTTCTTGTGTTTTAAATGTGTTCAACGACTGAACAAGCACATCTAGAACATAATCCGATGACGTTAAATAACTCCTTCCAGCCCATGTGGAAGCAATAGCATTGACAAGTCTGGAGAGAGACTCTTTCTGATAAGTAGGAGTTAGGGACAAGAGTGGAGAGAATAATTTGTGTCGGATGTCGGTAAATTCGGAACCCAGAGCTAAGACATCGTTTTCTGTGAAGAACAGCATTACTTGCGTACGAAGTGTTGGCGAAGTTTTAGTAATAAGCCATCGTAAAGCTTGCAGCAAGCAAAGCTTTTCCGTTGGTGTGATTCTTTCTGAACACAGATCAGTCTTGATTTTAGCATAGTTCAGTGAGTCTACTCCAATATCCATAAGTCCTAAGAATAAGAGACTGACATCCGATGCCTCAGTATTAAATTGTGTGGCCGATGCAGCTGCAACTAGCTTTTTGAAATGCCCCAGATCTGGCTTGTTGCTCGAGTTTGAAAGAACTGAACATGTCGATGAAGTTGAATGATTTGTAAATATTTCCGGATAAATTATGTAACACTGAGAAATAATTCTCTCAACGGAAAGCTGGATCTTCAGAGTTTTCCAATGATGTAATCAGAATCGAACAAACCTCTACAAAAGAATCCAAAGTTGAAATAAATGGGAACTCTATCAACGGAAATTGAAATAAAAAATGACCATACAATGCATTTTACTACTACTTACTCAATAACTTTGCATAATTTTCTCGGACGCCTCTCAAAACCTTTCGGAGTTTTTTATGTATTCCTAAGAGTTGAAAGAACCTATCTTGATGGTAATAGACAGAGGATTCAGTTAGCTTTGTAGCAGAACTCTTTCCGCTTCGGCTGGAAGTCACGCTAGTTTGACTTATTTTCTTGCCAGACTTAATGGAAGTTGTACTGTTCCCTTTTTCTGAAGAAAATTTTTCACTTCCACAATAAGAATTGAAAGATGTCGCTTGATTTTGATAAAGTCTGGTTTTACTTTTGACAACAACTGAGGCTAGCTTGCAATGGGTTGTGATATTTTCTTGGAGCAGCTCAAAATATTTGTTCACTGTGGTTTCCAACTGCGATCTAAGTTTTACAGTCCACGCGTCTTGAAATAAATCTTTGAAAATTGGATGAGGACGAGGATCGCTTACGAATGGAAGGGCAAATAATGGTAACACCGTCGTGTCGGAAGAAAGGCTTTCGGAATGCTCTTCAAAAAATGTTTTCAATTGCTGCATTGCTTTTGTCTGATCTGCTTCTGGAAAGCCTCTAGCTTTAGGGAAAATTGCAAAATGAACGCGAAGANGATCTGCTTCTGGAAAGCCTCTAGCTTTAGGGAAAATTGCAAAATGAACGCGAAGATACACTTCCAACTTTGTCATATCCTCTGAAGTAACTTGAATATGAGATTGGAACTGCTTCCACAGCTAAAATCATAATAACCAACATGTCACTACCGATCTTTAATTATTGGATCTATGGCAAAAACATGTCAAGTTACCATTAAAAACGAGTCAAAATCCCCTTCATCAAAACTCTTTAGAAGCTGTTCCCCATCATAATGAGTAAATGCAGCTTTCGCATCCTTTCCACTTTCTTGTGCTAGTTGTAGGACAAGGCAAATTTTTGATATGACATTCCTTTGAAAAAGTACGGAGAGCTTGCTCCAAGCCGTTTACTTCCAAATACTACCACAAAATTAATCATTATTAGACACAAGTTTTAATTTATTATAAACATTTGATGTTTCGAAATCGCAAGGTTTATTTCAAACACTTACCTCATAAATGAGCGTATTTAGTTCGTTATAGACTTCCTTATTTTTACAAGGTATCGGTTTGATATAGTTGGAGCTTACACTACTGGCTGAAGGATCCATATTGTATTTTTAAAATTTATTTTTTTCGTATGCAAAGTCAATGCAAATGATGTATTACTGATTATTAAACCATATTATTTCTTTGAACAAATTCACTTTTTGAGATTTCAAAATTCATCTTTCTCCATAATGATCTCCATATCGATTTTTGTTTTTACAGAAAGTTGAAAATGTAGACTTTTATTCCCTGGGAAATGCTTGCATTGCTTTACAAGCATTTGAAGTTGAGGCTCTTTTATCTTTAGGGAAATGACAAAAATAGTTTACTGTAACTACAGTACTTATTAGTACAAGTTCTTTTGTTAATCGAGAATGAGCCGACTATTAATTATAGATTGTCACTGACAGGTACGGAATAGTTTTTGCTACTGCCTTTTCATTTCCTTTTGATGACAATTTGCAGCACGATATAGTAATATGATAGCCATTTTATACCCAACTCCAAACTTTACTCGGTACCGTATTTTTTCCCGTATGCATCATTTTTTACTAGAGCTTTTCTTTTGAATGTGATTTGGCTAATGGGAGGGATATTGACCCGGTTGTGATCACACGCAAACAACGCTAGAAAAGTTACGATTTGGACAATCCGTTTTCATTTTTGCTTTGTTTTATTTATTTGATATGTAGATCGCTTTCTCTTACTTAAGACGAAAGTCGTATACTAGTACTAGTAGGTGGGCAATCTTTCTGATATCAAGTTTGATAATAAAGAAATATCATTGTTTTAGAAGTCAATACTGCTACCTAAGTCTAGTCCATATGAATGCTATAAATAGCTTATAATCTTCCCTTCTTCCACTTTTCCCTGCATTTCCTATGCGTATTATTGACTTGGAATACGATTTAGATATAGATATTGCAATATAATAAAACGAAATCAATGCATTTATACCTTTCCATTTGCAGTGTGCTATAGACAAAAACACAATTTCGTGCATACTTGTGACTTGAGATTAAAGTTTTTTAGAATAAACGCAAATTAAAAGTAGCGTCATTCTGATGGATATCTTGCATGAGTGAGGTGACTGTTGCAATAATAAATGCAATTTTCAATTTTTTCTCAACGTTATGAAATTTATTTTGCATGTTGAATTTGAGTAATGATTTTAATAGTTTTCATTTTCTTTTATATTTTATAGGCATGTCCCAAATTTATGAAGTCACTGAAATGTACCATAGTCTAATCTAAGAAAGATTAAAGTCTCAAAATTTATTGTGAATGCCGAAAAGTAAGAAACGCTGGAACAGTTTTTTTTGGAAAGTTTATTTTAATTATATTTATATCACATATAAAACATTCTTAAATTATTATCTTTAAGTAGTATATGTTAATATTAAGTAAAATGGCAACACTTGGGAAGTTTTAAGTCAATAAACGTATAGGTATTTTAATGTATTTGTATGTCTATTATTTAGTCTAATCTTTGCTTAAATATGCATTTCATGCTCATATCACAAAAATCGTCGTATAGATTGTATGGAAGTTAATGATGACTGCATAGGTAGTATTTCTATTTTGTAAATGACTTGTTGATATTCATTATTAGTATTTTCGTAATACTTGCCCCAGAAATATTTTTAAAAAATCATAGCCCTTAATTCAAAACACAATAAAGTTTTTGATTGTAAATGAACACAAACTTGCTATCAAACATTCGATTTGCTTATGTTCTACCGATATCCGTGTTATCCCATTCTAAGTCATCAGTTGGAGGCTCATCTTGCCCCGTTTTGTTTTTATTATTGACTTGATCCCCTAGTTGGGCCATCTACATTATAACAATGCAGCTCAGGAAGAGCCTGCACCTTCTCTATAGTTCTTCTTGCTTTTGTATTTGGCCTTGGATTTACCCTCATGTAGGTTGGCAAATTATTCCCACTACCGAATAAATTGTACTGCCTCACCCAATCCGGTAGCATACCCATTTGATTAAGTATAATGACAAAGCAAAATGCAAGAAGTACAATCCCAAAAATTACAATTCCCAACGTACCAGCAACAGTTGCTGCTGGAGAAAAACAAAGCATTTCCTCAGGGTTTACGTTGACAACTGGTACCCCTGCGAATATGTGGGGCTCATAACAGGTAAAATAGCTGTCCGCCAAAATTGCTGCGTCATGTGGCTTATGTTTGTAAAAATCAGAAGCCCATTGAAGATTGCAATCACAAACCCAGTTATTTCTGTGCAATTCCAATATTTCAATAGTATTCCAAACTAGCATTGGATAATCAATATAACGAAGGTCGTTGTCTCCCAGACGTACTATTTTGGGGTGGCAGTTTGTCCCGTTTTCGAACTCTGGATCAGAACGAAATGCTTGAGGATGAATGTAATTTAAGAAATAATTCCTTTGACATGATAACTCTCGTAACTCATAAAGACCCGAAAAAGCCTAAAATATTATACAAAAAAAACACATTTCATAAGTTGCATGCTTATATTATCAATTCAAAAAGGTATGTAATTAATTAAAATTTTAAGAAAAATCTGTTTTGCGTACGTATTCCTGAATCGTTTTTAGCCTTTTCATTTTGTCCATGGTTAAAACCTGCAGACTTTTAAGTCCCATAAATTGGCTTGGTCTGATCTCTTCAAACAAATTTCCAGATATGTCCAACTCCTTCAATTCGCTCATCTCTTCAAAAACCGTGCTTGCAATAAACTTGATAAGATTATCCCTTAATCTCAGTTTTTTAAGGTGAGTGGTACCGTCAATCAAATACTCAGGGAAATCCGGTAAACTTGAATTGCTCAAATCAAGCTCTTCCAATTTTGTCAAATTCCTCAAAGATAAAACATATTCTTCAGAAAAGAACAACTCCATACCAAGTTGATTAGAAGCCAAATTTAGGATTCGGATGCTGTGTAGCTGCTCGAACGTATTTTGTTCCAGAATCAAAAGCTGGTTAAAGCTTAAATTCAATTCAACTAGTTCCGGCAAATTTGCCAAGGCTGAAGCTGTCAAATTCTTCAAATTATTTCTACTTAAATCAAGTTTAACTAATCTTGCACAATTTACTCCAGTAAACGAACTTATTCTGTTATCACTCAAGAACAACACCTGCACCGAACTGCATTCCCCAAATGTATTAATATCAATCGACGTTATGTCATTCCTGGTAAAATCCAAAATTCTGACGTGATTTGAAATATTCAGCTTTGGCGGAAGAAGAAGCGTATCATTAAAACCAATCCATTGATTTGTACAGTCTGCTTTTAACATCACATCGTTATCCACAAAACGGTGACAACTACAACCCAAATGTTGTCCCACGCTGTCATGATGATCGCCATCACTATCACAAAGTTGACCAAGTTCGTCCAAGCTTCCCCACCATTCTTGGCTGAAAGTGTTTTGAACAAACACTAGAAACAGTACCAGAAAGATGGTTGAAGGAACTGACAAAATATTTTCCATTGTGGATTCGCTTGCTCGACAAAGATGTGTGAGATGATGCACCGGCTTAGTGGTATCAATGACTAAACCTTAAACAATAAGAACACATTTCATTTTAGCAGTTTTATTAAACAACATTCGTACAATAAGTTTTCGCAGAAAAGATTTAAATAATATTGTTAATGTTGGGAAAATGGCAAAACACGGATATTACTTGGATATGTAGCCAAAATTCGCATGACGGTGACCGTTTGTTTAGTTCATTATTCATTCACTTTATATTGTACATTGTTCAAGGTCATGAATGTAGAAAATTCGTTCCAGATTATTAAATTGCAACATGATGACATTTGTAATATTTCACAGTGTACCTTCTGTTCGTCAAAAATGCTCTAATGAACTGTTTTGTATGAGTAGAATAATAGGAACAAGGCAAAATAGTCAAACAGTCATTAACGGCAAACATGGTTTGTTAGATGATGAATGATAGCAATGATATACTTTCGTGATATAGTGAATAGAAAGAGCAGCTTTGCATAGCCGTTCGCCCTTTTCGGAACAAATAAAAAACTGTTTTACGATTTTTCTTAAAATGTGATGTGTACGAATAGTGTGTGACTAATCCTTGTTTGTTGCTAAAAAAATCTACGGAAGGAAGGATGAAAGCTTTTGGGTATGAATAGAAAACAGCTAAAAGGCATTGTTACGGATATACTACCAGTAATTGGCAAATAATGAGGAGGTTCATGATACTTCTATAATAATGCTAAATTGGCTGCTTCTGGAAGGTATAGATGTAAATTACGAAAGTAGAATTGCAAAAGAGTCTTTGTTTGCCACCTGACGCTTCATACCTGTCATTTGTTCGAAGTGGAAACAACAAACCAGCTACTAACAGGTTTCGGCATTATCATGCACCTTCTCATTTCTTGTATTTTGTAGCGGTTGTTATTTTTAAGTCGATATTGCCCATAGAAAAGCCACAAGCTTTCGTCTTTTTATTGCAAAGAATGAAGAAAACATTTCAGTTACGAGATTTATACTTACCTATTATGAATACAGGTACATATTTTAGTTCAAAAATCGTAAGCTCATGTTTGCCAAGTTTTGGTAGCCGTTTCGGCCGACTTCCGTTGTGGTAGAATCTTAATTTACCTAATAACATATAAGTGCGTACATGACACTACATTCAATTCAACTTAATAAGCTCTAATTTAATGCAAATCTTCTCCCCTTATTTGACAGACTTTTTTGCAGCGTAATAAAAACTAGAACAAAAAATTTTGGACTTACACGGTCGATGTGAGGATTAGGGATAATGATGAAATGAAATACATACCTACAACATATTTATTTAGTTACTACTATGATGTAAGAGTCTCGCCCTTAATGGCATTGTCACAAGTGTCAAAACATACACCTTGCTTGTCGACTACAGGTTATTCAAATTCTGATTCAATGTACAACAAAGAATTTATTAGGGTATTACACCTTAAAGGTGTTGGTGATGATCTTCACAAGATCTTCTACTTTAATTATGACCAAGAAAAGTTCTATTCATGTACATCAACATTGAAATTGGATTAAGTATGATTACCTGCATTACTAGCTCACATTTGAGCAAAATCACAAATGACATTCAAGAAATAACGAAGTTTTGCAAAACAAAATATCTCAGAAATATGTAAACAGGAAGAAGAAGTGGGGTTCTTCAGTTTAAGTAAAAAATATTGTTTTTGATACCTGTCAAATTTTTGAATGTTTTCGGAGGTATTTCCTGATCTTAATCCCTGTTCCAGTTTCTTTTCCTGAATTTGGTCACTTCCCGTTTGGATGTAGATGTAACTTCTACATGAAAACTATGTCTAGCTTGCTTGTCCTGACTATTCATTCACATCTAACAACCTTCTTCTTGTTGTAGTCAACAAACACTGCGTAAAACAAAAGGTATTTAATCCGCGAGCAAATTAATTTTCAATGTGATATGACTAATGAGTTGGTTCTTGCTAACACTATTACCAATATTTGTCGTCATTTCAATATGGAGTAAAAATAGACATGTACCAAGGAGTTTATGTGGAACAGCAGCAGCAGCGTACCTATATGTGCATGAAAAATGTCATTTATTGCCATCTAAGCAATATAACTTTAGCATTCTTTCAATTTCACTAATACAGTACACGGTCTGACAAAAAGATTTAATTTATTCCGTTCAGGCAAAACGCAGAGTTTCAGATATTTGCTTTTCCTGAATATCACATTGCGATTAGCAGAGTACATAATGTTATGAATGATTACGACTTTCCTCAATGATAAGCTTCGCCCACATCCACAACCGAACCCGTAATTATCACACTCACACCTTTCAGACCTTTCCCTATATATGATCAATGAGCATCATGAATCATGAAATTACCTATGTGATGATGTTTGCAAGAGCTTTTGATGCATTCTACATAGATTCTGCATCGATTATGTTTTCTGTGTTCAACAAATTATGTAATGAATTTAGCCAAAACATGGACAAAGGAAAGAAGCTCTTCGCCATCCAACACTCAACTTTGTTCAGCAAAGAATGCCACAAGAATTCGAATGGAACATGATCTTCTCCTTTTGTGAGCATCAGCGACTCAGCAACTCGTACTACTTTTTCACCAATTCCTTCACATAGCAGCCCTCGTGGCCTAATGGATAAGGCGTCTGCCTCCTAAGCAGAAGATTGCGAGTTCGAGTCTCGCCGGGGGTACATTTTTGCCTCTTTTTACTAAATTTTTTACTTTTCAAATTAATGTTTGGTTGTTTTTAATTAAATAGTTTGATAGATTACAGATGATTCATTTTCTGTGAATTAAATGTGAACAATAATATAACGAATTGATTTTTTAATTGAATGATGTCAGGATATGATGGTTCCAAAACCCTTTTATTTTATTTTAGATTCAGAACTGATACTTTAATTATAATCTTTAGATATTCACGCATTTATATTTTTTCATTAACACATCCGGTGATCCGGTTGATGTAAAGTTAGTAGTTAAGAATCCAGATTTTCCAAAATGAAGAACATTCCATTATTTCGATTTTCATACAAACAATGTAAAAACTTAAATATCTTTAGGATCCGAGGTATTGCAATATTGCATTGAGGTTAAACAATAACCTAATCTAATTATTGTATGGATTAATTATATTACAGATTAATGTATAATAACGTCGGCGCTGCTGGATGATGATGTACTTGCTATTAACGTGATATTTAATTAATAATGTTAGTAATTATATAATTAGTATTCAATTTTAGAATTTAATTTCTCCGAATACTTTAAAAATTAGTCCAGTAATAGACAGTAAAAGTAGGCATAATGATATTTTTAGGTTTTTAAGAAACCTTGTAACACATCACTAAGTTTCTAACAATTTTACGTTTTATCCGACAATAAAACTCCTCCTGCTGTTGATTTTTTGCTAGGTTCGGAACTATCTGCGGCAGACTCGTCTTCTTCCAGTATTTTTTCAGGGACATTAAATTGGATATTATGTTTTTCTCTATATTCCAATATTTCTTTTCCTTTCTCCACTAATTTCGCATTCAGTGCGTCAATGGTAAGTTTTAGCTGTAAATTATGGACAAAATAATTATTCTTAGAAATGTTGGTGCTATATTTTGTCAATATACAGAACTGCAACATCATAATTGCAACTACGACAAAACTGCATATGTACTAATTTTTGTTTTGCTAACCTGCTCTGAATTTGTTACAAGGTTGGGAAGAATCTCTTTAACTGTGCCCTCGACTAGAATGCCTCCAATCATTCTGTAACATTTCCTTCCTCCATCGACTTCGTTAAGAGTTTCTATTACAACTCTGTTTAAAATGAATAAATCTCAATTAAAATTTCTAAAAACTTTTACTTACAATTTAATTAGTTTTTGCCCCGTTTGCAAACTTACTTGTGCTCATTGAGATCATTTTCCAATTCAAATATTTTTGCTGCAATTTGTCTCTGCTCATTCCGCAGCATATTAAAGATAGCCACAGTTTCTTCCGGTGACTTCTTCCCCTTGCCACTTCCAGACACCGCTGACTTTTTAACTGCTTCAGACATTATTTGTGCTAATTAATTCCAAGTCCTGTTGATTATCTTGTAATTGCTGTCACAGATGACGGGATCTTCAATTCCTGTCAATCATCAACCTCTGACCTAAACAAAATAAAGTTAAGGTTAACTTCGTGTTTAAATAACCTCCATGTTCCCTTCCATTTAATTTAA
>JAANSO010002038.1:0-14613 GCA_036507315.1 Lepidocyrtus fimetarius
CAAATAAATTTTGCAAAAATTGCGAATGTACAAAACATAGGATTGAGGTCAAAATATTAAGACGAAAGGAAGTAACAGACACTTCGAGCTAGTAACTAGGCAAGCTTGCTGCCTTTTATTCAGCATTAGTTTCACCAGATTTTTTCCTCTCTGATTAAGAGAGTTTGGTCAAGCCCCGGTAATTCTTCTTTCATTTTTGATAACGGAATAAATGGGTAGCCACACACGTCACGGTGAAGAAAAGGAAAGGGGAAGACGTGCGTGATAATGTAATAACGGGGTAATAATTACATGTTCCGTGTCCAGAAAAATCTAATAAATCTTCATTTCCTTCTATAACTCAACCCTTTCTTGAAACCCATACCACAAAAGTTGAAAATGACGGGTTTTATACTGAAAAATTGACTTTCTACTTCTAAATGGTTACTCTCATTATCAGTCAAATTATTTTTAAGAAAAACCTTACGTAACAAAATGTTTTCTGCTGGTCGCTTTGTAAACGTGACCAATTAAAGTAGACAAAATCTTCGTTTTGAATTGAATGATGGAAGACGTTTCCATCCAAACGGATCACGTTGGCTCCCAAGAAATTCTCAACCTTCTCATCCAGCGACAAATGGAAGAAAATCATGATGCTGGGGGCTCCGGTTCCGGCTCTCCGAATTCTTCTTGTGCGAGCAATAAACGCCGTCGGTACAGCAAAGGAGTGGGGATAATGAAACATTATAACAATCCAAATCCTTACCCCTCTCCGCCATTTAATCAATCCAGGATTTCACCCGATCCGGATGCAATTCACAGACTAGCGGATATCGAAGATTCTCGGTCCGACTCAGACGTTTACTTTGGTCATAATCATCATCAGAGACTTCCTTCAACCAAAATTAAGCCACAGCATTTAATGGCTGCTGAGGCACTTTCTCCTCCGTTATTTCCTCCATCACCTTCCTCCCGAGGAGGTGGCAATAAACCGCAAAATTACTTTCAAAGAACTGCATCAGAGTCGAGGAGCGGGAGTGGGAAGAGTAATAACAAGACTAAAGATGAGTCAGAGGTGAGCCTTTCAGATAGGATTTGCCAAGCTGTTTGGAGTAGGAAGGAAAGTGCTCCTTTTGTAAACCCATTAGGTTTGTCTTCGTCCGGGAGCAGTAGCAGAAGGCACAGCTCTGCGAGAAGGGGCACCGCACCCAGCGTGCCGCCGATGATGATGATGAGGCAGTCCTTCGATTTGAATCCTGATGCTTTCGGGAGAAGCCAGTCTTTCAAAGGTTGGAAATTTTTAAAATCTGAAGAGGAAATATATTATTTAGGCAGCGGTAAACAGATAGTATTTAGAGCTGATTGCAGCAGGTGAAAGTAGAGAAATCGTTGAGAATTGAATAAACTCAGTTCATCTTCATTTTCTTAGATTCTCAGATAGAAAAGAAAAGGAGAAATGTGGTTGTTTTAATGGATCCTGATGGGTTTTAATGGGAAAAGTAGATTTCTTTCTAAAAGCTCAGGACTCAAGGTCTTTCTAAAGACGTTCATCGATTTTGTGTAACAGATTTAGCACGAAAAAGTAATTTAGATTAAAAGAAGGGAAAGGAATAAGGTTTTTATCTATTTTGCTTTCTTTTCTAAACTTGTTTTCTTCCTCTTTTTCTTTTAACTCTTTGGGAAAAGGTTCCAGCTCGTCAGGTTCAGTTAAAAACAGGATATCCTTCCGTGGAGACCCATTAACTCGACGTGCATCCGGTGATGGAATCGGTTCAGTTGAAGAATCCCCAGCTTATTCTTATTACAAGTCAAAGAAAGGGAATTCCAGCGAAGGCCTTCACGATCATCATAATCATCATTATCTACAGCAGCACTTTTGCAATTCTGCTCATTCATCTGCGCCAGGGTCTGGTCAGAATCTGAGCATTTCATTTGCCCCTCAGCCTCATCATGAAAGTCAACGGAAGAGCTTTAGAGGAAGGAGCGGGAGCAGAGCAGATGGGGAAAGTCTGTTCAAAAGGCAGATGAGTATGACCTTAAGTATCCCTTCAAGGGAGGATTCCATCCGGAGTCATACCAGCGTTAAAAGTTACGGCTCTTATGGAGCATCTGTTGGTGGAAATGAAGTCAAAACTCTTTCCTCTTCCCCAGTGGGGACTACTCCAGTCATTTTGGAAACAACAACGGCTCCGCTTAGAAATAAAAAGCTACTCCGTTCTGGAAGTAATCCTGATATATTCCCTTCACGCAGAGCGAAATGGAAAAAAAGAGAGGAAGAGATTCTCTTCCAAGCCAATTCAAACTTTAACCGTGCAGGTGCTCCCAATTTTGAGAATATTAACGGAATAATCGCTCCTGGTGGTGGTGGGAGTGGATGTTCCACCGCAAATAATTCGCGAAGGAGTAAAAATACAAGTTTCAAGTCTAAACAAAAGAAAAGAATGGAAGCAGAAGCTGAACAAAATAAAGCAAATGAGAAAGTAGCCTGTGCTGTTCAGTTGGGGTTCAGTTCCCTCCTCATCATTTCCGTTTGTTGCACCGTTATTTTTCTCAGATATTCTGCTACTTCACACTCTTCTGAGACCGGTATAATATTTCCCCCTCTTTATTTATTTTTGTTGGTTACAAAAAGGTTTAATGGATTTCCTCAAATTTTGAAGATTTCGTAGTGTTGGGTTTGGTGTTGTGAAGGAATTAAAACCAGGCACATCCTCGTTTCTTTATGTTTGTTTGTATTTCATCCTAAACTAACTTTGTTTTCTTCTGTTTAACCAAAACGTGTTGAAAATTATTGAATTTGCGGAGGAAGATGAAGGAGATTGAGGAAGATGATGAAATGAATTTGAACAGGTGTACATTAGCTATTTATAACCTGAGAATTTGCAAACACAAACATTGTCTCCTTTTAATTTTAAGATTTTCCCTTCTTTGAAATAGTCTTAAAAACAAACAAGCAAAGCTCCAAATTGTTTCCCAAAGCACTTTGGGGAAAGCTTAAACTCCAAAGCCTTCTGGATTACTACTTTGAATGACTCAAACAATAAAGTTTGGAATTCGCTATTGCTTACGTCATTCTCATTCTGTAGCTTTTCATAGCACGATCCCAATCATATCAGCAAGATCAACAAGAGTGAAAGCAAAGTAGTTATCGTATCGTAAAATAAGACGATTAGTCTCCAGAATGAGCCTGTTTTAGACTATGACGAGCAATATGGAATGAATCCTGTTCTGGATTACGCAAGAGGTTTAATGTCTTTCCATTTTTGGGAATTAAGAATTTTCTTGTAAAGCTGCTAATTCTAAAATTCTAAATCTAAGATGAGGGTATAATGAGAGGAAATGGAGCTGAAGTGGTTGATGAATATGAAAAAAGGTTTAAAAATAAAACTGAAAGTGCCTAGATTGTGTATGGGAGGAATGAATATCAAAGGTAATTTGTTCTCTCTGTAAGTAGAGGGTTCAACAACAAAATTACTATATCTGGAATGAGAATTGTTTTACGTGCTCCGGTTCCCTTCTTATGTATTTGAGAAGGAACAATGGAGGAGGTAAAAGAAATTGGTTTAGAAGAACTTGAGTTAATAGTTAATGACCCATTTTCAAAAAGAAAATCAAAATTTTCTTGCCATGTATGTGGCAATCACTGGTTTAATTAAAAATTGAAAGATTCCTTGGTCGTGTATAGTCTGTGTATGAAAAAGTATGAAAATCATTTGATATTCAAAAGATAAACGAAATAAAATTTTAAAGTAAAAAGATTCAAGGATTGCCAAAAGCTGCAAACTATTTTGCAGAGTATACTTTCAAAATCATTAAAAATTGAACTGGTAGGGCAGAGTCTAAACGAATGTAAAAAGGTAAGCCACGCCACAGATTCTATTTAGCCTTTCTGGAGCTAAGGGAATTGGGGCAAGCTGCAAAATAGCTTTACTGCTAGTTTTGTCTTAAAAATTGCTAATTTAGTAAACTTTTGTTGGCACCCGCTTAATTGCGTTTTTGCTTGCTTAATGTTGCCTTCAGCTTTGCGATTTTTGTCTATTTCCTTGAGAAATGATGCAAAATGTTAATGAGGATTTATCTCTAAATTATTGCAGTACGTAAGGAAAACGAGAATTTATGGAAGAGCATTCAGCACACAGCGACAAACGCAACAAATGGGACATCGTTAGCAACGACCCCTTCGCCCTCATCATCGAATACGCAACAGGTGCCAGACAATAGTAACATAATTGGAGGAGGTGTAGGAGGCGAACTCGCAGTCGAGGAGGGAGGAGTAATAATGGAGCCCAACAGCAACGACAAAAGTATATCAAGCAGTAGTGAAGGTGGTGGCAGTAGCGGGAGCAGTAATGTCGTTGGACAATCACTCACGAAAACACTCCAACAGCCTCCCTCCTCTTCTTCCAGGAATATCTTAAACGTGGAGGAACCTCCTTCTCGTCAACATCCAATTTTAAGCAATAACGACACAGCTCAGCATCATCATCGTCCTTCTCCGCCTAGTCCCCCTCCTCCGCGTCACCCCCATCGTCAAGAGGAAGGTTTAGATATATCATCGAGGGGTGAAGGGGTTCTAGGGGGAAGGGATCCGGAGGAGACAAGGGGTTCCAACAGGAGCAATAACTACAGTAGTAATAAATTCTTAATAAATTCTAGCCAAGAAGATAGAAGTTTTAGCACAAATTCTCAGAATGATTATTCAGTAAGACCGAAAAGAAGTAGACCGAGAAATAGTCGAATAATGGAAGAGCAATTAGCGAATAATAATGCTAAGGCTTCTCAAAGAACTTCCAATTTAATCGTTAGTGTTTTAAATAATGCCAATAATAGTAAAAGTAATAGCGAAAATGGAGAAAGTAGCAGTGGAGGGAAAAGCGTTAGAACGAAAACTAGACATTTAGAAAGCAGTTTGTACCGTTTTCTTAGGAACTCTGGGGGAGGACAAGGCCAGCAAGCACTGACGATGAGGGAAAGAAGGTATCCTTCCGTTATTGGAGGATCCAGAAAACTGTGATTTGATTGCAATGCTTATCATTATCAAAAGTGAGTTTGATAAGCACGTGTGTGATTAGAACGAGAAAGGTATAATAAATTTGAATGATGAATGGAAAAGTAGGAAAAGGTCTTGAGTATTATTGTTATTAAAAAATTACAAATAACGAACTAATAGACGATTGTTGAGTTCAGTATTTGCTAATGATTTTAGTACTGTTCACCCTAAAAGTCATCTTCCTCGGTATAGACTCCAAATATTCAGGCTTTCAAATGCGCAGATTTTCATGCATGATTCATTTATATTCTTACTTGTATATATAGAGACTCGTTTCCGTCAACTTTTGTAGCATAAAGTGACTTCATTTTATTAAGTGAAAGCGCAATAGCGCAGCCATAATTACGGATGGATAAAATATTTTAGGTAAATAAGGAAAATAAAATATGCTCATTCAGTGCTCTAATATTTAAAAAATGAAATGCCAGCAGCATTAAATAATAATGTAAACATGAAGTACTTGTTTGTACAAAATGCAATTCATCGTTTTATCAATATTTCTTGAATTTAATCTTCTACTATAATTCTTGTAGTTGAGAAGTCTCTTTGATTGATTACAATTAAAGGCAGGCACTGAAAATGACTTATCTAATATTTGACAAAATTCTTAAAGTGAAGCTGTTGTCAATAATACTTAATTATTTAAATCCTTTGATCAACCCATTCATGGCTTCCTTACCCGGTCCTAAAATCCTGGATGAAAAAGCCAGTTTTGTACGTATGTTCGGTACAATTTGAAATGAAAAAATACCTACAATCATACCTTGTGTCTACCTGTCTTTGTCTGCTTCACCTAAAAGTACATCTTACCTTCACAGTCTTATTACAGAAGTTTCGTACCTTCATTAATCCGCATTGATATCTTCTCCGCAGTTTGAAGAAGTACAATGTACTTGATGATTTGCGTTAAAAAGAGAACTTATACTCTCACAATAACATAACAAATCAATCTAGTCTCCCAAAATTAAAATTAGCCAAGTCAAATAGCAAAATAGCGTATCATGTAAGTCTAACCGTTTACTACTTTTACTTTAAAAAGTAAACTATATGTACTGATGAGCCTATATTTAATACAAAATGTGAAAACGAAGCAAATCTTTCGAAACGGTCAACTTCCGCTAATGAATAAGTTACGGGATTTGGTTTCAGATTTAAAACTTTATCATAAATAAATATACTTCTACTTTTTATTATTAAAATATCATTGTTTTAATTATATATTAAATTTAATAATTACAAAGAAAGATATAATAAATTTAAGACTAAATTGTAATTAAATTGCGATCGCGAATATATTAGAAGTAAAAATTAAGATTAGGGTAGAATTATGAGTATAGTTAATTTACATTTATCATTGGCATAATCAAATGTTATATAAATTTCAATCCTTTTTCGAGTAGTCTCTTGTTTTCAATAAATTATAGTGTATCAATCGAGAAAATAAAGTCATTTAAAATGTATGCTCTTAAAAAAAGTTGGAAGAGCTCATATTTCATAGTGATATTGTTGGTACCCTAAAAATATAAATCTACAGTTTTAGTACAGACTTCAAACTCAAATTATATAAATGAACTAATTGCTAAATTGTTGGTATAATTTACTTTAAATAGCTAACTAACCAAAGCGTGTGTGGAATTTTACGTGAGGGAAGTATGGATGATTGAATATGAAAACATAGGTATATAACAAACATTACTTCATTAACTTAAAATACGAATGCAGAAAGAAGTTGTAATAATAAATCATACGTAAATGGTGAAAAGGAATTTTATGAATGAAAAGGAAATAAAACCAACAATTTTTACGAAAAAGAATATTGCAATAACCTTTTAAACTTGATTTCATTTGAAATTTAAAACTAGTAGCATAATAAAATAAAAGCACTAGAACTATCACACGAAACAAATTCCTAAATAAAGCACCGTTTTATATTTTTTGGCTAATAAAGCTTTTCCAATGGACCAAATATTAGGATCATGGCATGGAATGACAACTGAACTAAACTAAAGGAAGGTAAGCTTCACTGATGAAAGCATGGGTCAAGTCCTCACTCCGCTCCCCACTGCTATTTTGAAAAGCTTTGAAAGCTTTAATGCACTGAAAATACTGCGCTATATTATTTGATTATTCTCATCATAATAAAAAATTTTCTGATCCGTCAGATTGCTCTTCTCCTCCACCGTTAGTGAATTTGTTACCATTCCCGTTAAAATAATTACTGGCTAAATCAATTTCATGAGCTTGAGATGAAAATGATAGTGGTGTTGATTGTACTTGCGTCACGGGTAATGGTGCTATTGATGCTGGTACTATTGCTGTTGGTGCTATCGCCGCTGGTGCTATCGTTGCTGGTGCTACAACTGCTAAATGTGGAGTTGAACTTGGATTTTGTTGTTCAAGCTTTCGTTCATCGACCTCCGCGCGGTTTCCATCTTCATCATCCTCATCATCTTGAATCTGCACCCCAAAACTTTTAAGCTGCATCTTATATTTTAGGATTTTACTGTCCTGCTCCGCCAATAGTTCCAAAAGCTCTTCTTGATCCTTTTTCATCTTCTCAACCTCTTCTACCATTTCCTTATTTTCTTCCTCCAGCTTACTAATTAATTCTTCTTGGATAGGATTTTTCGCCCCAGTTTGTATGTGCAGCTCCATTGTTTGAAGACGTAGTACCTAAACCAAAATAAAACAAGGATGAGTTTATGAAACATCTAAGAAAAACGTATTACAGTAACGAAATATTCTCACAAGATCATTTATTTGCTGATCTTTATGGACCAAAGCGGATTCATATTCCGTACGAAATGCTTGATTAGCCCTGTCAGAATTCAGTTCTGTCGTTGCACGTTGAGCATTTGCCAGGACTAGTTGATTCTGGAGCTGGGCAACCTGCCCGTTGAGTTCCTCAATTGTATTCTGTACAAAAATACGAGATTTAGACTTAATATTGCTTATATTATTAATCATTAATAACTTGAAACGCTAGTTATTATTATTTTAAATTCTGAAGTCAATGCTGGCTTTGATTTACTCACCGCATATAACACATTTGAAGTTTTTAAGGCATGCACTTCCCTCTTAATACTTTCTAATGATTCATCTTGTATTCTAATGACTTCTTTGTAGCGACTGATCACATCACTGGGAGACTGATGATTGTTCACCATGTGACCACCGAGTTTACTAAAGTCTTGAGAATTATGCTCCGAGTGATGCATAAGGTTAGCACCAGGATCCGATAACTGTTGTAGTATTAAAGACTCGTACTTTTTGAACATAATGCAAAAATAGTGATCAAAAATTAGATCAGAGGAATGTTTTGCCACTAGCTGAGGATGTTTTAGGGAGTGAAGATACAATTCTGACTTGGATATTTGTCCTAGGGCATCCGATAATGCCTCCATTCCGATACGATTGTTTATCAGTTGGATCATGCTTTCCTTCATAGCAAACAAACAGTCAAACACTGGTAAATAGAATTGAACTAATGATGGTTTGGTTTTAAAAACTATGAAACTGACCTTTGTAAATGTTGGCACTGTGTTCGGATTAAAAAATAAACATATTCCCATTACGAATGAAGCTAAGCCCCGGACTAACGATTCTTTTTCGTCCAGTTCCGTCGAAGTTATCTAGCAATTGAAAATAGTTCAAAATTGGAATGAAAAATAATAAATGCAAGTACAAACAAGCAAAAGATAACTAAAATGGTGTACATACCTGTGTGATTAAATACGGAACTGAGTTAGGGTTACCCAAAAATTGAGCTACGGCATTCGGACAGCCTTCTAACCACGTTGAAAGAAATTGTAAGAAAGCAATTTTCATTTGTGGTTTAAGGCCCTATGTAAAAGCAGTTGTAATTAAAATAATTATGAAACAGCCACATCTTGAAACTATTTAGACCAAGAATTATATTACATACCTGTTGAAGACTCAATAACGCATAGTTTAGGAGAGTGACTGGAGTGGAACTAACTTTTGGCATCTGGAATTGTACTCTCAACAAATTCTCTTTTTGCTTCATATTTCCCATCACTGTATGGCTAAGCGCAACTGAAGAAAACCAATTGGTGCTAATGTCTTTACTGAAAATGCCCCCACACAGCAGTTGGCCAGCGGTTAGTACACCTATTGGCTCTAAATATTAGGAAAACCAACGTTATTACTGCCCACAAAATCACAATTAAATTAAAAATGTGCAAATAATTAACTTACGAGGTTCCCCCGTGGCTGGAAGCAAGGATTGCACAACCTCTTCCTGGCTCTTGTCATTCTTGTAAAAGTAGCACTGGAGACAATACAGTCCTGCACAACGTAGGGAGAGTGGTTGTCTTTCATTTACTAAGCTCATTAAAAGTATCACTACGATTTTCCTGTTAAATTAAATTAAACCCGTTAATTCATCATATTTGGGGGAAAATACTTATTTAGCTAAGCTTAAACTCTATTTTTATTTCAGATCTTATCAGCAAGAGTGTCATTGCGAGCTCTGTAACTTTAATTTTACTGAGAGTTCAAGACAAAAGTGTCAAACTCATCAGTAGTATTTTAAAGGAACTCAACTAACTTGTATCATTTCTCCATCATAAATAAAACAGAATAAGATAAATGAAGCGAAATTATTAAAAACGAACTTACTGTGGAGGTTCTGAAGGGGCGACAACAGATCCAAAATATTCTTGATTTTCATTTGAACCCCTGATAACTTCACCAACTGAAGCAATAACTTCGGCTAAAGTCTCAGATGGGATCCCATTTGCCATCACGATTTGACAAAGGCACTCTAAAATTCCACACAGCTTCACCGCTTTTTGACAGGATAAGGTTATATGGCTTGGATTGAATGGGGATGTCAGAGTTCGGATTATTTGAAGCATGTGGTGAAAGTTTGACACTTTTTGAGTTGGCCAGCCTAAATCTGCGTCGCCTTCTGGCAAAGTGAAGAGAGGAACCAGTTTCTTTATGTAGCTCCCTGAAACAATACGAGATACAGTTTGAAGGTCAAGGTCAATAAATAACGTTATCAAACTAACTGTCATTTCAAATGACAAAAATTTGATCACCTTCCCTGAAGAACGTTTGATTGCTACTATTACTTCGTAGAAGATTGAGAAAAAGTTGTAGACAGTCCTCAACGACCGGTCCTCCGTCCGAATATCCTTCGTCTTGGATAATTTGCAGTATTCTGTCAAAACCATTCTCAAATGCGATGATTTTTTGGATGTTTGCATTATTTTTTGTAAGTGCGACCAGCAGTAAAATAGCCTGAAAGTCAAAAGTTGTTGGTCGTTTAAATGTTAACCGATAACCCATTTAAAATTGAGATGTGAAAACAAGAACACAAATACTTACATCATTTCTTATGACTTCTCTAGAATCCGTAAGCAAATCCATTATTTTCGAAATCCCCATCGGACTGACTAACAAAATCTCTTGAACTTCTTTAGGTCTATTAGTAAGTAAATTAGTAACAAGGCGAATAACTGGCAGACGAATTCTAAAATCGTATTCCTCCATAAAAGATAAAAGCATTGTAAGATTATCCGCTTTCTTGGCAATGATTTCAGTAAATTGCTCTCCCATGCTTGACGAAGAAACATCTTCATCTTCCAAGAGTTCCGGGGATGTTATATTTAACAAACATTCTAGACCGTAGGATGCCAGTTCTGAATCAATCCTGTCGTTTTCTAAAGCCGTTAAGATCGCATCCATCCCTTGTGCTCCAACTTCTACTCTGTACTTCTTTGAAAGTGCTTTTAAAGCTCTGCAGGCGTCCCTTCTGTCATTTAAGAGTGTGGAATTCAGCAATCTGTCCACCAACCGTTCCACCTGATCAAAAACGAGTTTTAATTAAAACTAATGAATTGGTAATCGAATAAGATATCGTAAATATTCTGAAAATGATTACCGTTTCAGCTCCAGCTTGCTGATCTTGCAATTTACCGTTGACAGCCGGTTGACTGCCCCAGACACTTTTGAACAGTTCCATTTCACTTGAAATCTTCAACTGTATGGATTCCTGAATTGACTGTATTAAAAAAATAATTAAAAATATTGCTTTCATTATTGGGAATGGTGTTGTTCGACAAAATAGAAACAGCATCGGACATCGCACATTTATTTTTGCCAGTCATTTCCTTTCCTTTCAATGAAATGTCACTAATATAGCTTTAATAATTAAATTAACCTTTAATTCTAACTTACCCTTTTAATTTCAATTAAAATCACTCAAACACAGCTTCCAACTTTCAAAATCACTTTTAAACTCTAAAATTGTCAACTAACTGCTCTTGCGCTTTAAAATATGAGGACATCACATCCTAATTATCACGCTAATTAGCCATTATTTTTAACTGTAATTAAATCTTAATTGTGATGATGATGGGAATTAAATTGACAGCGGAGAAAAAGGAGGAGAAACAGATGCTTGTAATTCACAAACTCTCTCAAAAGAGTTTTAAACGTGGCCGTCTGTCCGTCCGTCTGTACAAAACTCTATCAAAAAAGCATAGAAATGATGTGATATGCAATGCAAATGCTGTGTTTTATGCACTCGAGCCCTATCTTCTCTGTTTTGTCAAAGTAAGGATGATTTTTTGAGGAAGATTCGGTTTTGGCAACTCCGTCAAAACCAAAACATTTAAAAATTAATAAATAATTAACTTTAATAGTTAAAGATGAACAAAATTTACTGTGGAAGTTAAGTTTTTATCAATAGTTTTTTAAACCAAAATTTAAAGTGGAATTTAGCTGGCATTAATTTTTAAAATTGTTTAGTTAATTTAAATTTTAATCACGCTGCTGACTCGTGTTTAAATAGTTCCGGATTGAGGGTCAATATTTAATTAAATCAGATGTCGGAAATCGAAAGTAAATGAATAGACTGTGGTTTTAATGCATATAATTCAGCTTTATTTATAAAGCTTGTTTAAACCCTTTGGAATCATGTTCGCTGCCTTGGAATATGCAAAAGAAACGGTTTCCGCTGGGGCGGAGGGGACAGAAGAGGGGAATGAAATGGAGACTGATGCACCAACTGGGGAGGGGGGAGGAACTGAAGAACCTGGAAATGAAGGAGCTGAAGCTACAACGTCTGCAACAACGAATGGAAAAGAAAAGGCTATTCCGTATAGAATCTACGTCAGGAATATCCCTGCGGAGTGTGACACTGGAGAAATTCGCAAAATGTTTGAGGATTTTGGGACGGTGATAGATTGTGAACGGATACTGGCCAAGAAGATAGCTTTTGTGTTTATGGAGGATGACATCGAAGGGAAAGAGGCAGTTAGTCAGCTACAAGGGAAGACTTTGCAGGAGAATGAGTTGATTATTCAGGAAGCTCTATCACCGGGAGCTATTAAAATGCCTGGAGTTAAACTTCTTGTTAAAAATGTTAACCCGAGTGTTGATCCGCGAGGTCTCAAGAATCTGTTTAAAAGATTTGGATGCATTTTGGAAGTTGAGTTAGGTGATGGGGAAGGACATGTGGTATGATTTTAATTTTTATTTATCTCTTTGCTTGCTTTTTTAAATAAACAATTGATATTGACTTTTGCCTAGATTTTGGAAGCCACTGGGGACATTCGAAATGCCTTGAAGGAAATGAACGGCTTCGAAATAGATTCAGTACCAATGTCTGTTGAACCTGGACCTGTAGTTCATGTAAAGTCGTCGAATAGTTCAGAAAGGAAGAGTCCAAATAAGAAACAACAGCAGCAGTAAGTTTTTTTCTAGAAGAAATATCAATACTGTTGAAATAGATTCTAACTGGCTTTTTGCTCTTAAATAGGAATAATTCAAATATTAGAGGAAGAGGTGGAAGAAACAGAGCACACCCAAATTATTATCAGCAAGAACCTTTCTACAATGAATATGATGAAAGTGGTTACTACGATAATTATAACTATTACGAAGATGATTACGGTCAACAGGGCCCGAATCCATTTGAAATGCTTCAACCATCACCGTTCAGTCCATACCATGAACCTCCACCAGAAAGAATATTAAGAGACCCAAAAGCACACAAGCCTGGACGAGGAGGAGGTGGTAGAGGACGAGGTCGTGGTGGTATGCCACCGCCCCCGATGCATTTTCCACGGGGACCCATTTTAAGACCACCGCCCCCGCCTACTCATTCTGGAATGATGATGAGAGGTATGCCAAGATCAAGACCTCCTCCAATGCGAGGAATGCTCCCCTTTAGAAGTCAGCCAGCACCAAATCCTAACCCATTTAACTTTCCACTACGAAACCAATCCCGAGAAAGTCGGGCCGGCTTCGCTGCGGCGGCAGCTCAGCAGTTTATGGCAAGCTTCTATCAACAGGATGAAGAAGAAGAGGAGGACGACGAAGAAGAAGAAGAAGAGACTTATTATGAGGATGAACCTATGATGCAGCCGCAGCCACTACTCAGAATGAGCTTAAGCGGTGCGAATTCAATTCCCATCGGGGGAGGGGGAATGGGTGGAATGGGAAATGAAGGAGTTGTTCCTCGAATCTCGGCTAATGGCCGACGGCCTGGAGGTATGTCTAGAGGAGGAGGAAGTGGGGCGGTAAGGAGAGGTGGGGGAGGAGGTAGGGGTCGGGGTGGCGGCCGACCACAAAAATTTACTGCTTTGAGCGGGGAAGTAGCACCTGGAGAAAAGTATCCAGTACCACCAGCAATGAATCCTGGCTTTCGAGCCCCAAACAAATGGTCCAGGGAGGAAGTGAAGAGAAAAGTGAAAAAGAAGAAGAAACCTTTAATTCCTGCAGAACTCCCAGATTATTCTATACCTGTTCCCAATCTGCCTAGACCGTCAGTTCCAAGAGGAGCTGTATTAAGGGCATTCCCTGCACCTGGACAAGGGACATCTCAACAAAGATACATAGATATCTCGTACACAAATAATGGCAATGGGTAAAATATTTCTAAAGTACTTATTTTAATAATCTCAAACCTTTCGATTAAAATAAATGTTTTATTTAATTTGCAATTTTTGTGATTTAAGGGAAAGCAGTCAAATTGACTTCACCGAAGATGCATTTTAGCCATGATGGACTGTGTAGCTCTATAGAACTGACTCTTTTGGTTATTTTATGTTTGTTAGTGTTGATTTGAATTGTTTTTATTAAAAAATAAATGTACATAATTTCCATTGTTCCAAATCTTTTGTTGGAATAAAACCGTTTCACTCGAAAAATAAATCAACTATAGCATTGCATTTTTCTTCTCATTACGTATCAACTATACTATGTACCTTATATAAATGTATTAAATGTTCATTTCCCCGGCATCTCACATCTTAATTTTAAGAAAACTCATTACGATGATTCGAATGACCTCATAAAGTGACCATAATGCGGGTTTTTAATTTTATTTAGTACATCGTTGGCATAATAATAGATGCTTCGTATTAATTTGAGCGACAAAGACATCACTACACAACTATTATCCTACGCCTTCAGCCATCTCTATTGCATTGAACATTTCTATTGCATCATGCATAGCGAAAATGTGAGTGTTTTTGCTGGGTCGAACCCCCCAACCCGACACCCGACACCCCCCAACCCGACACCCGACACCCCCCAACCCGACACCC
>JAANSO010002039.1:0-14613 GCA_036507315.1 Lepidocyrtus fimetarius
CTTATCGAAGTTGATGCTTGCTCATCACCAACCTCAACAGTTTTCTTCATAAAGTCGCTGTTCACAATTCATTCACATGATTTTTTCCATGTTTTATTACCATGTTTTGTTTGTGCTTTGATGACAGGCGAAGCATATAACTGAACTTTTTATTCCTTGCCGCATATTTGTGTTGTATTATTCATCCGTGACTTATTTTTAAATCAATTGAATTATTTTTAATTTTTATATACTTTGATTTGAACACAAGTTGAACGCATGTTCATTATCAACAGTGTAAAATCAACTGATTTGATTAAGGATAAAAAGCGGTGTTCTGAAGTTCTGACTATGAAAAACTAGAGCATTCCTTATTTGAGCCATTATCAACTTAAACAATGTATTTCCAATAAACTCATGTTTGCAAATATTTTCCTTTGATCATTGGCTTGTTGGTCTAAAACTGCTGTGCCGAAGTAGATGAACAATACACATTTCCGGTTCATGTTTAAAGGTAACGGTAGCAGTAGTATGGTCGGTAAAATAAAGTTTCAATAAAGTAAGCGGCGGTTTCAATATTTTAAATCAATTAGTGTAAGCATGAGAGAAGCAACAGAAGAAAAAAGATCTAATTCTGGGTTGTATTTTATGTTATTTGACTTGGTTCAATATCTATACATGACCCAAACAATCAATGATAAAATAATTGGAATACCTAGTTCCACTAGAATTATACAATGCAACAATTTGAACATGGATTAAGGTTCATTGATAAAAAATGTCATCCTTTTACTGTCACAAAAGCAAACAATGTGACAAGCAACCTTACATGTACAACATTAAAGTAAATACATTGTTAAGTATCCTTCCCTCCTTTCCTCAAATGAAATATTAAATTAATTAGGTAAATATCCTAGTATCGGATCTACTAATAACTATGTAATTTAATTATGTACTCATGTAAAGACGAAGAAAACATGAGCAAATGGGCATTGTCGATCAATCATTATCAAATGAAATATTGAATTAATTAGGTAAATATCCTAGTATCGGATCTACTAATAACTATGTAATTTAATTATGTACTCATGTAAAGACGAAGAAAACATGAGCAAATGGGCATTCTCGATCAATCATTATTGTGATTATGTGCAAAAGTAGAACAGGCAAAGCGGAAATGTTCTTTCTAGACAATTCTAGCTATGCTGGCTTATTAGCCAAAGTTTTACAATTAATGTGCTTTTAATTATGTTGTGTTTACCAAAGTTAAAATAATTTTATGTACTTATACAGAAAACAATAGAATGTAATGTTAACTTAAAGGTTAGCTATGTTTAGTTTACATTTTATCGTAAATGTCAAAGAAATTCTAAGCAAATGGGCATTGTCGATCAATCATTATTGTGATTATTTGCAAAAGTAGAACAGGCAAAGCGGAAATGTTATTTCTAGACAATTCTAGCTATGTTGGCTTATTAGCCAAAGTTTTACAATTAATGTGCTTTTAATTATGCTGTGTTTACCAAAGTTTTAAAAATAATTTTATGTACTTATACAGAAAACAATAGAATGTAATGTTAACTTAAAGGTTAGCTATGTTTAGTTTACATTTTATCGTAAATGTCAAAGAAATTCTTTAGGTCAAGATGTTTTCATTAATAGTATTAATTGAGCTTTTATTTTCCAATTAAAGTAAGATACTAAATCATTTGATTTCAACAAAAGGAAGAAGCACAATAAAGTGTAAAACTTGTATCCTTGTATTTACTCGGTCATTTCTTCTTTATGTCAATAGAAGCTTTGATGAGGAGCTCATCCATTTCTTTGCTAAAATTAGGATCTCCAACACACTCTCCAACTTCGTCAATACCGACCACACTTTTCCCGTCTGGTTCAGCTTTCTTAGAGTCCTTACTTTCTTTTGGAGGAGGGTTTCTCAATCCAAGTCTGAAATGTGGATCAAAATCTCCATCGGCATCAAACAAGGCTAACCAAACGGGGAATTTCGACCAAACCATGGATGCGGACAAGATTATTAATACCACGACCATTATAGCCAAGAGGAGACCAAAATGCTGCATCACGGTGTGAAAGATAGCCATCAGAATGCTGAAGATAAGAGGGACCACGATGAACCAGACTTCAAGTGCGATTACTCCTTCGTCACACATAGTGAAGGACAGTAAAGAGCCTTGTTAAATATAATGGGGCGATCAGAGACGGAGAAAGCTTTAGTACTATATTATTAGCTTTACTGTTTAAGCAAACTTCTTTCTCCTTCTGTGAAACACGATATTACTATATCATTTGAATTCACAAACCACAAAAATATTTTTCAAGTTTTTCTGTTCAAACCAATTTCCGCATTTATTCCCGTTTCCCATGGATAGTCAAATCAAGATTGATTAAAATACTTCAGAACNAACAAACCACAAAAATATTTTTCAAGTTTTTCTGTTCAAACCAATTTCCGCATTTATTCCCGTTTCCCATGGATAGTCAAATCAAGATTGATTAAAATACTTCAGAACATAACTATAAATGTAAAATGAGGAATTGTTGCAGTTTTTTGCGCACAACTTAACCAGCCATCGACCGTTTCTTCATGCTAAATTATTTTCAAATTGGACCATGAAATTCACTAATGACACCTCCCTAAAAATGAATGCTTTCATTTTACCAACTGCATCGAAAAGATTTTCTTGAATTATTTAGTTCAGCTTTAAAAAATCATTATCTACCATGTAGGTCCGAATAAGAAAGTCAATCTCGTAAATAACAAGCGAACAACGTTCTTCACTTTACGAGCTCATTTAATGCCAGGTAAAATTAGTTTGCGAATAGAATTCGCTGTTGTAGGTTTCTTTGTCGTTTTTACTACCATTCATGCAATTTATTGATGCTGTACGTGAATTCTTGCTGAAAAAGTGCAACTAGTTATGCAACACAATGCAAAATTATATTAGAATTGCAATTCGTTAAAGTAGAAGTAATCAAATGCGACGGATGGATAAAAATTACCACGTATTGTATTGCTTTTGATTTGGATAGATGAGAGAAGGAAGATGACTTGGTTTTAATAGGTGATTGCGTATAATTGATTTCATTGTGGTTGTTGTGATTGATAATAAAAATGAGATTGATTCTGCACAAAGAATTGATGAAAACAGACAGGCGTAGAATGAAAATTGGCAACCAATGTTACTTTATTGTGAGATTATCTTCCATGCAAAAATATCATGCTTACCGATAAATGTCTAATCGGTAAATGTCTAATAAAGTAGTGATAATGATTCGCCAAACTGCTTTCCCTTTAGCTTAATCCCGCGTTGAAAAATCTTCAAGAGCTTGCAGGTTAGTTTCTAGTTTTTATGCAAAACTTAAGTTATTTCGTTTAAAATAGACTCGGTTTGCACTGGCCAATTTTCAATTAATCCCAAAACAATAAAATCAACAATAGACTTGGTCTTGTAATTTTAAAGGTTAGAGTGAAAAATTCAGTATAAACAATGCAAGGACAAAAACGTAACAATTTGCTGAAAGAAAAGTCGACACCAGAAAACTTATCTTCCCTAGAACAAGGTATCACAAGATTAGAAACTCTTTTAATCTTTATGAAATGACAGATGGCATCTATGATTGTAATGATGATAAATAAATGTAAACCATTTTTACATTGTTCAGATAAAATAGGATTATTTTAAGGTTGGTCCAGCGCCAGTCAAATTGCGGGGTCATAAACCATGGCCAAAGTTTCACAATAAATGTAACATCTGAAATAATTATCCACTATTTAATCACTTTGCGTAACCGGTCCTAGGACTCCTATGCTTTAGTACTTTTCTTAAAATAACAATTCATTTGTCCTTTTAATGCAAATTTTGCTCATTATTTGCTAATGTACGATGTAAATTCGAGTAAAAAATGCTATGCAGTTCCGCTATGCTTTTACGTCAGCAGGGTGGTAAAACAAAGAAGGAGGGAAACTGGAAGGCATCCCTCTTTAATTTATTTTGATATCATGAATTGCAATTCTTTTCGTTGAAGAGTGTGGATAAGTTATTTGATGGGTCTCCTTCTTGTTGTAGTATCGAGAATGAAAACAACTACAACTTGAAAAGAACGCAAAGGTATCTTAATCTTATCCGTCCATTGCAAAATTTTTGGCTAATCTAGAAGAGGTTTTCACTTTCATTACAATTGAATATCAATTCATTTCAAAGTTGTAAACTGACGAATTAAGGATTTGTGATTGATAAATGAAATTCTCTAAAGTAAATAGAACGCGTTAATCAAGCGAAGTTCAAGTTTAGTTTATCACAAAAGTAAATTTTAACTTGGTCATAACTCCTCAAACGTAATATAAACTGTAATCAGCCAAAGATTTGATTACGTCATATCATTGTTTAGAAAGGAACAAGCTTTTTAAGCAAATTCATGGCTTGGGTGGGAGCTCTAATGAATGACGATAAAATGATGTAGATGAGGGGATTCTTTTCAAAAACTTGTTGAAAGAAAGTGAAAAAACGGACGTGTTTATTGACTATCTAAATGGCTCCAGATATTTTCTGTTAATCAGCTCATTAAAAATGTATGAGAAGCACAGGCATTGTACTACGCACTGCACCCACCTAAACTGCATATGCTTTTTACGTACCTGTTCGTGTTCACTGGTGAAATACCTATACCTGTGTACAACATAGACTGGCGTTTGATCGGGTTAGATTTATTGCTAAAAATAAATTAAAACATGTTCAAAGGGATAAATAAGGAAGAAGCGGAAGTCTTAGTTTATATCTTTCCTTGTTATCAGGCCTGATTCTTTCTCTGATGTTTTATAAAAATAAGATGACATGTTTATTGTTAAACTTTACAATAAATCAAAATCAACGGATTTCTCTATGTGAGGAAATTGCTGAGAGGTGATGGGACCAGAGATAAGAGGAATACAATTATTAAATTAGATTGGTCTTACGTAATAATACCAAAATAATAGATTTTTATTTTTAAATGTATAGGGAAAAGAATGAAAGCATTTTGCATTGTTTTTGTTCTTCTAGTTCGACATGAGAAACTATTATAGATCGATTCATGCAATTGAATGAGGCTTCCCTCTTTTTCATTTGATAAATCTTTTTCATGTACTGCCAAACTTTTAATTTGCTGCAAGTTTTAACTAAAACTATCAGTTCATACAAACGCCATATATCATATCATCATTGCCTTTTTCATACCAAATCTATCAATAAAAATATTTAAAATTTTTGTTCCAGTGCAATTTTCAGCGTAAATTAGCAATGTATTTAAATCACAGCATTGTAGTAAAATATTCACATGGTTGATTGAAAGTGTAGTAATATGTCAAATAATATGTCTATTTATTTTTACCGTTACAGTAACTGTCATTCGAATTATCTTATTCTCAGGCGCTAGAACTGCCAGAAAGACCTTAATCGATTAGAAAAGGGAGGAAATCAGAATCTTTAAACTAACTAATAAGCTCAATCAATTGACTGCTATTGCTGGTATGATTGGTGCTTATCATGCTTTATGACAAGAGAACATACTCTTGTTTATCTTACTGGAAGTGACGTGAGTAAATTCTGAATTATGAATGATATGATTTTTATGTCAAACACGTGTGAAATTAAATGATGGTCATTAATCATAATGTTGACAGAGTGGACGTTTAATACTTTATTCATTCATTTCATGTCAATATCGAGAAATACTAATCAGGATTTTTTTTTTCTAGTTGAAGGATTCTTCAAAAAATAAGTGACAAAGAAAGGCAAATAAAAAGCTTGGAATGAAAGGCCCTGCATAATAAAAATTGTTTATTCTGTTCGCAATCTTCAATCCTCATCTCCAGCTCAGTTTACGCTTGCTTTTTTGTAGAACGAGCAAAGTCATTTTCCAATCGGCTTTGGCGGCTTTGTCGCATGCTGTAGAAGGTTGTGTTAGATTCCAATTCGTCGCCATCACCTATTCACCGAAGAAAGAGAAAGTAAATGATTTTTAACTATTCAATTAGCTAATTAATAGAAATAATAATTAAGTATTTATGATTAACTCACTGAAAATAGGCTTCAGCGAGACAAATATCTGCATTGCTCTCAAGTAAGTGAATAAAGTATTGAAATAAATGAGTTTGGCAATAGAAGCAGTGATGAAAGCCCACAATAACATGAAGATAGCTCCGTGCTCGTATTTTTCATTTTCACTATGGAAGTTAGGATCCATAAATGTCCCCTTGTGTGGTTTCTTTACTCCCAGCCAATCCGGGATAGATCCTTCTGCTACTCCAAAGAACGCGAACAGGGTCTTCCAGAATATCCAAAATACTCCTTCGCTGATTTGTATTTCTTTGATTTCTCGGTCTTGGGTAATCATAGCTTCTAGGGTCTTCATAATGGCCCATGCATAGAAAATTATCATAACCATGTTAATTACATCCCGGATCTATTAAAAAATAAAAAGATAACCCAGGGTTTCGTGTTAGAACTTAACGTTTAATTGGTTAGGTGAAAAGTTAAAAATTCATACTGAAATTGCTGGTCGGATAAGTATATAGGAATGCATACCTCAAGTAATGTTTTGTAGAAGGATTCAAACGCAAAGAGATGCTTCCAATAGGGCGCTTCTCCAATAAAGTAGAGCACAATGTAGATAAAGACAAACGTAAAGGCGCAGGTTAGAATAAGTTCAAGACAGGTGTTGGCACCGAGCAGCTTAGACACTTGACCGGCTGCATAAGTTGCAAACAACGGAATAAATGTCCCATACAACAGAATGTCACTCAGCTAAAAGAAAAAAACAGTATTACTTAGTCAGCCGCCGTAATGATACTTCATAAAAGAGGGGATTTGATGTTGCAAATGGAAGTTACCGAGTTAAAACTTACCAACGAAGTAATAATGGTGTATGCTCCGTATCCATAAGATATAGTCTTTTTTATTTCAGGCTCAGACATGATGAGGAGATTGGTATTTGGGCGGATGAATATTTCTTTGAATAATTCCTGGATGAGAAATGAAACCTAAATTCATGCAGTGAAAAAGTAACCTGAATGAGAAGAGACGTCAAATGATTGAAGAATATTTTGCAGAATATTTGCAACTGGTCCTAAAATTTAAAATAAAGTTATGTTACCATGAAGAAATTCATCATGTATGTAGTTCCGTAGTTCCTGTCTCCCCGACGAATAGAGGTTTTTATGTATACTAAAGTAAATACAGTCGTTTGGTGCAATTGAAGCAAGTTTGGAATCAACTTTATATCAATATAATACAATCCGTTTTATTTATTGCGTTTTTTAATAAGTTCGAAAATATAATTTACATCATAAACGTGTTTTAATCTTAAATAATTAGCAAACTCATGCCAGAACGTATATAGCAGGCTGTGATAAAGCCATTGTACTATCAACATAATATATTTTCTCGTTTTCGAATAATTATTTTAGATTATTTTACAGCTTCACATAGAAATATAGGTACATAATAATGATGCTGACAAAATACGATCATATAGCATAGCTACTAGTACTAGTAACTACTTATACCTGCATAAAATGCAATTCTAACTCTTAAATGTAATTAGATTTCCTTTTCATTTCACTTTTTAATCTCGTTCACACAATCTGAACAATCTAAATAGAAACATAAAAAAATCTTAAAAGGTAAAGGTAAAACAATTACTAAAATGCGAATGGAATGATCACATTGATACAGTATTCTTTGATTGAGCTCACACACTAGGATGAATAAAAAAGAAAAACATAATTACAAATAAAATACAAATTGAATGATTTGTTGACTATTAAACACAAATATTTTACTGAAAGAATTCACGCACAGTTTATCTATCCTAAGCTTTCCAGTAAAATGGAAATAGTTGATGACTTTAAAAATATTGCAACAAGGTTTAACTTTATAAAATTAACTGCAATAAACGTACATGTTGGGAGTGTCTAATTATCATTAACTATTAGGAACCATATATAAACAAATTGCAACTCATTTGGCTTTGAAAGAAATATATTACAAGAAAGCACACATTGTACATAGGTAACACTTATGTCTTGTTTGCATTTTATATTTGACGTGCTAGAATGGTTAATAGATTTTGATAGATACAGAGAGCATATAATATTCATTATTACATTTGTTAGGATCTATTGTAGTTTATGTAGGGAATTGAAAAAATTCATAGATTCTGACTTATATCGGAACACTACACTGAGCCACTGATTAAAGTCACTTTCTAAAATTCAGGATTGGAATGATCCATCTTCCCAAACAAAGAGTTTGCCATTTGCTTGACCATGTGATCGAAGAGGAAACAAGGCATAACAGTAATAGTCAAAGCATTTCCAGGAGTAGCAGAAATAATTTTTCCGATTTCCTTGTCTTTAAGTCCGATCACATTCTTTCCGTTAACCTCAAGCAGAGCATGCTCAGTGAGGAGTCCGTTTCTAGCTGCAGAAGAATCCTTCACAATGTTAATAATCTTGCCGTCCTTGTATTGGAAACCTATCTGCCCGGTAGAACTCTTGACTAGTGTGACTGTGCGCTCAAAAGGCCTAAGATACAAGTTTAATAGGCTAGATTTAAATTGTTTTAACAACATTGTCAAAATATAGTCTGTGGTGTTGACTTGACTTACCTATCTCTCACAGCAAACTCCACTGTATCACCCTTCTTTATTTTCTTCAATATTCCATGAACTTTATCCACACTCATGCCCGCCATATCTTGGCCGTTAATCTGAAGAATTTGATCGCCAAATCGTAAGCCTCCTTTTGCTGCTGGAGTATGATCCATTACTAAGCAAACGAAAACGCCAGTGTTCATTGCACGCACCTACAAAATAAAAACATTTAAATTATATTATGAGTAGGTTAAATTTTTACAACTACTAAAAACTACATAAGTGTGTCGTAATCGTACCCTTAATCCAAGTTTACCGTCACCTTTCACCATTGAAATTCGGCGAACTCCATGTGTGACCATAGATTTAACGACAGCACTACTTTGTCCACTAATAGGCGCAACCACTGCCATCCCCACTGGGTTGCGTTGGACAACTGTAAAGTAATAATTAAAATTATCACCATCACCATTCAAAATATTGATTTGGTAAAATCTTGATAGGTGCTTACTAGAATTTGGTTGTGGCACTGCCACTGCACCACCAGCACCACTCTGTAAAGGCTGATTCAAATACTCTGGCATGTTCAATCTGATCATCTCCTCTGTTAGCTCAAGCCCCATAAATTCATTCAATGAAGGATAAGCATGAAATCGTAGCTCCAATGTCTCCCCTTTGCATAGTTTGAGGCGGAGCGGTAGGCACTGACACAGAATACTGAGGCAGTGGTGCCGATGCCTGTTGAAGCGCAGGGCGCATAGCATCCACTTGAGCCTAAAAGTTCATGAAAGTATATTTGGTTTTACTAAATCTGGATACAAAATTCCTAGGAAGGAACAAAAACATAACCACTCAATAGTGAATTTAAAGTATTTTCTTTTACCTTGATGAGCTCAGTGGCCTTCATGTCTTCCAAACTCGGATAAATAGACATTTTTTTCTGCTTGATTTGTTGTTTCCAATCTCAATCCAAAAATATCAAATGGATGACTTTCTTTGCTGGCAGGTGTAGTTTCAATTTACTTGCAGCTTCTACAAACAAAATTTTCCAAAATAAATTATCCACCCAAAACAGGTTGTCGGTTATTCTAAGCTTTTTAACTTTATACCAAGTATTTTATGTCACAACTCTCTTAATAAAAAAGATAACTTAAAAAAGACGAGAAATTGTCATAGTCATGCGCATGTTTGTTGAATACGTTTTACAGTACATGAAATTATTCACATCACGACAAGACCAAATTGATTATTTTATATAGATTGTATATTGTATAGTTTATGTTTGTATGGTAAGCTTCACTACTTAGGGACTTGCAAATAAGTAAACATTAGTCAATAACATGATATTCACAAGCAACATTAAATGTGAGTAAACTTGGTGCATCAAAATGTAAAATGTATATTTGAGGATAGAGTGAAAATGCGATCTTTGTGTGAACCCTGTAGGACACTCGATATTAAATGACTCATCAAATATTATTTCGGTTATAATTAGTAGTAGTAAAGTAACAACAGTTGTCATTCCGTTCGTTCCCGTTCTCATCATACGTCAAGTAAATTATTTTGATGAAACTCTGATGTGACAGTAAAGGATAATATTACAATGTAATTGAACTTTTATTGCATTTGCTCCGCTGAATTTCTGGTAGATGAACAATTTTGGAAATTAGAGAAACATGGTCATGGACATTTTATGTACGTCATTTCTGTGTTGGTGTTTTATGTAGTGGCAAAGATATAGGTATTTAGGTATTCTATTTTAATCAATATCAATTCAATAGCCATTGCAGCCACCAACACTCAAGCTTCTCTCTACTTTTATTTTGCTATTCTATTTTCCTGAACAGTCTATGCTATTAGTGATCCTGACACGCTACCAACTATGACACTTTCTCCGCTAATAATTTGCTACCAGTTGAGTTTTAAAGTGGAACAAACTGTCACGTGAAGCAGCTTCGCAAATATGTATCATTGTATCATAACTTATTGACCTTTTTTATTTAAACCAACAGACAAATAACCTAGTAGAAACCTATAGTATCCTTACGACAATTTACTAAAACGATATGAGAAAGAAGGATGTTGCTATTATCATTAACTACCGGAGGGTTGAATATGACTGACTTAACACAAAGCAAATACACATAATATGCTAAAGGCAAGACAAGACACAGCGGATTGCTATTCCGCAAAATCCTTGAATATGATAATGATGGCGACGCGACGACGAAGAATCCCTCTCATAAAAATCAAAGGTCCTTAATCCTAAATTCTTTTCTTTTTGCTCACCCCTCTACATATTTTTCCAAGAAACTGTCAAGACAGGAAAGCACTGATGACTCATCTTTTATCTGTAAATCTTTCTGTAAAACTTTCTGAAACCAGTATACTTTTTTGCACATAAGAGGACTTTCAAATGCCTTGAACAAATAAAAGAAACATGATGCATACGTTAGGTTAAACCGCTTTGTACCTAAACCTACATCTACATCACATAATTTCGAAGTTTAATAGCAAGCTCGAGTTGCAAATTATATGCAACTATTACTCTTATCTGTAAGCAGGAAAAGGAATACATTCACAAGGTTTCCATTCCGCCAAGGATGCGCATATCTATGTCTACTAATGTTTCAACTATCTTTTGCTAAAATTAAGTAAAGATCATTTGACTTATAGGAAGAAGAGTTTGGATTTATCCAAGACCTTTACATGTTATTGCTTGCTGGTCTTCCTTACTTTAGTTAAACAATGGGAATTGTTAATCTACTTTATAAACCACACCTACTATCCATCCGCACACTTCAGTAATTAATGCAATCAAGAATGCGATTTTGCTTTTATGCAAATGCATATAATTCCTTATAGTTAGGTTGATTAACCAAGTAACAGATTCTTCATTAAATTCTTTGATTTTTAGGAGTTCCTCTTTTTAAAGATAGAAAGACAAACCACAAAGAGACAAGGAGAAAGACAGTAGATGCTTAAAATTGAAAATATTCTACGTCAAAGGGGAAAGACTCCTGTGGGAAATAATGCTAAACAGGAAATATATTAAGACACAGGTATACGTATTCAAACTCTTTAACGTAAGGTATAAAACATGAATCAGCCTCACATACAACACTAAAATGAAGGTATTAACCTTTTGACAGGTAGTATTCCGGAGAAAAATGCAAATAAAAAAGTTTTCTGTAGCTTCCTAATCTTATTAGTTTATGCACAGCTAAACTTTATTATCCCGTACTTACGTATACGCAGAACGTTGCATTAGCTAAAACCATATACCTAAGTAAAGAATCATAACATTCATTAAAAATAGCTGAAATGATCTTTCATTTGGTTTTGGATTGCTAGATTTTACCGTTATGTTTACTTCCTGCTATTGTGTCTACCCAGTCCTGTCTTGAATTTTTCAAAGCAGTTGCTGCAGCTTGAAAATTTACAGGTTAAAAATTATTGAATGAACGTGATATGACAATTATGACGGCAACCTTTGGAAATCTCGTAAATTACTCCTACACTATCAACATACGCGTCATGTCATTATTAGTGCCAGATATGAATGATGAAGCAAAAAGATTAGTCACCAAAAACTTCTGAACAGTCACATCATGATCTGCACCTTTATCTCGGCAATCTTCTTCAATCTCGGTTTCAATCAGTACACGAGTTGTAAAAATGACTGAAGATAACTGTGAATGTGAAGGTCTAAAAATTTAGGTTATGCACCCCGACATTTAAAAACTGACCTACATGAATTTTAATGGAACGATAACAGAGCCTCAGGGATTCGCAATGACAACTCAAATCATAAAAAAGTGCTAATTATTCTATTTACATTCGGGTGCTAATAATTTCACTTGAAAATCTTTTTGACATTCAAAAAGCAGCATCTAAAACTGGAACAACTTCATCATTAATATTCCACCCACATTCAAACGCGTTTCAAACAATTAATGACTTTCTCTTTTATCTTAATTGTAGCAATTTTTGCATTTGTCATAATATTAATTCTTAATTGGCATTTTAACTTCCGGTTACTCCTTCCTAGCCCACTAATTAATAATAATAATTACGGTAAGTACAAAGTAGCAGATCATTGGAACAATTAGGTTAATAAACTGTAAAATGTTAAATTAAAATATTGACTAGACTAGCCTTAGCCATTAATTTTCAATTGTTGTTCCATGTTATGTACTTTCACTTTAATTCCGAAAAATACTTAAATTGCATGAGTCCAAATTTCAAAACAAAATTTTAATAACTTACCCCAAAACTTGATTCAGTTCCAATTTCCAATAATTGATTTATGATGAACTAAAACTTCCCTCTTATGACTGAATTTTCAGTTTATACGCTGTTATGGGCTTGAGTAAATATTAAAAATAAACTTTGTCGTTTGATAAGTAGATTTACAGAACAATTAAATTAAATTGTCAAGTTCATTTAAATGGGAGCACCATCACTATCAGACGTTCAACAAGACCACCACCACTTCACTAAAATATTTGTCATCCTTTTCACTCTTTTTATTCTCACAAAACACAAAGCAGAACACAGCCACAGTAGTGCAATAGTGCTGGCTTTATACAGAAGCAGATGATATGATCACACACACACAATCCAACATGAAATGAATTTTAGTTTCATAATGGAATTCGAATGCAAGTATGGAAGAAAAGGGCAAAAGGATTTTTGCTATGCTTTACTTGCTTTATAACTTTTTGCTTTGTTTAAAAGATGAAGTGAAGCAGGGAGCAATTATTTTTTCAAAATGCTACAAAATTAATTATTAATTAAAGGATGAATTAATAGAGCGTCATCTCCATTAAATAACTAAGAACTTGCTGTAGAGAAAATTATGACAAATTCTTTTAATCTGTATACTTATTCTTATTACACAATTTATTTTTGTATTACAAAAATTAAGGTCATAGAAGAGAAAGGCCAGATTACTAACCAGGATAAATTCAAAATGCAATACGTTTATTAGTTTTTTACAATGTCAACTGAAAAATTTTATTATCTGCTCCTATACACGACTCTTTTTAAACAGATTAATCAACCATGTTCATAAATGAATTACACCAGTATTCTATAAATATGTTTAGCGAACACCATTAAGTAGGTAATGTACACAATTTATATTATTAGTTCAAGTAAAGCCTACGTACAAAACAACTCTTGACTCAACAAATTGTTCGAAAAACAAAAGAAAGTTACAGATACAGATCTACACGTGTGTGTCAAAATACAAACTTATGAACCTCGTACCTCTCATTAATATAGTATTTGACAGGACGACTCGGCTACCTACTTTTTACTTACACAAATACAAATAACATGCAATATTAAATAAATATTCAAACTACTGAATTAGGAAAATATGTTTCTTAGCCGTATTTTAAAGGAAAACTAACAGAACATCAGTATTAGTCAATTACGAGTTAACTATGAAAATATTACAGTAACAGCAAAATATACAGATCCAAAATCTACGACGGTTTTGACGGAAACAGCTTGTAGTGCTTATTCGGTTTTGGAAATCCTGTTGGTATACTACCATTGTTATAATATTCAGGGACTAAAACCATTGAGTACAAGGCAACCTTCAGCGCTTCTTCTGCAATTTGACAAATAAATAAATGCTATACATACATATAAGAATTTGCAATAATAATGACTTTACTTTAATGTTTTGACTTACTGTCTGATGCCCAACTCGGAGTAGTTTTGTTTTTACGATGATTTAAATCCTCATCAAGATCTTCATACATGGTAATATCATAACTGCTTAAATTAATGTCCGTTACGTCTAAGAAGCTTCTATTTTCTGTACTTGAATACGCAGTTTTGAAAGAATCGTCCTTATCTGAAGCTGCTCCTGCGCTTGATGCTGATGGCAAAACAGCGGCTGGTGGTGGGGGTACTGCCTTGCCGTGATTATAAATTGGCTTCCCCATCGGCTATAAATATTTAATA
>JAANSO010002040.1:0-14612 GCA_036507315.1 Lepidocyrtus fimetarius
TGGCTGTTCGTAATCCCAAGGCACGTGGGCCCACTGGCTAAGACCTGTTTCGTTCTCAAACATTGTTTTTCACTTTTATTATTTTAAATTCTTCAAAGCTTCCTCTTCGACCTTGGGATGCTATCACTTCCCAAAATTTATTCAATTTCCTACTGATTTTTTCCTCCTTTTCTTATGAAATTGAATGATTTCCCGATTGAGTGAGAGTGAAAAAATAAATTTTGAGAGATATGCCTGCGCTGCTGATGATAATTGTTAATTAAATGAGGCAAGCAACGTCTAGTACTAGTTTCTTCTAGTCCAGTCACGCTTCCTTGACTTCACAGTTTACATATATAATGGAAGAGGAAGATAATATCTGTTTTCATGAAATGAAATGATTAACAGAATGATCTCTTGTGTTCCCTAAATACACACATCCACGCCTCTTCTTTTCACACAAACACACACACTTTACTTAATATTGAAGATGCAATGAAGATGATGATGAAGATGAACAAAGAAGACGTCACTTGTTTGTAGATGATCTCACTTTAGATTTACTCAGAAAACTCGGTCGGTTGGTTGCGGGAGGATTATTAAGAAAACCGCTTCTGTATGTCCATCTGGAACACGCTGTTTATTATGAATGACTAATTTGTTCTTTTTCACCAAAACTTTTCTATATTAAATTGGTCACACACCCACTTTTAATGAAGACTGGTAATTTATTATTAAACGCACTTTGTAAATCTCGTAATTACGGTGTAAAGAGATGGGTTTCAAGTCTTAATGGATAGAGATAATTATATTTTCAATATTAGAGCAACAAACGGACGGAAAATTGGAATAGCAGTATATTAGTACAATGGAGTAGTACAATGACCAGACAATCCAGGCGTAATTGAAGGAGCAGCAGCGATAGCGGAAAATTGCATGAATATTTCTTTATTCATTAAATAGCTCCCTTTCACTTCCAGTTTTTTTCTTTCACTGTTATTGTTGTTGTTGATTATCGAGAGCTAAAGTGGTTGGTGGTGGTCGCTGTTCTTACAATCAATTTATTGTATCTTGCGTGAATCTATATTTGGCGTGTGTAATTTCCACTCCTTGTTTTGGGGTTAAAGAAAAGGAATGAAAACTGGGGCTCAATCAAATGTAATATTGAGAATAGCCACACTTTGGCCGTTGTTTGAATATGTTTCCTTTGAATATTAACCAAGGATTTTCTCTACTTTCTTGGTGGTGCTATATGGGTGCATTTTACTTTTAATCCTTTTACTTCTTTTTATTTATTCCTGCTTCCACAAAAGTACTCAGAAAATAACGACAATGAGTGGACTATTCTTGTACATTTCCTTCTCTCTACCGCCACATGAATTGAAAGACTGAAGAAGGAGAAGAGCTACTTGGCTTAAATGGTATTATAGATCCGGTATATTTATACTGTTCGTGACGACGAGAGCGGTTGTGCACACCTGAATGAAGGTGAGTTGAGACTTGACTGCCGACTTACTGTCAGGGGAATAGAGACGATATAGAGAATTTGAGTTTTACTGAAAGCCGGACCAGTAAAAAAAGAATGCAATCGAGTGAGTAGACTATGGAATGAAAACAGAAAAAAATGTTCTTCTCTAGACCTGCTTATATAAATTTATAATACTGAAATGTCGGAAAAGCAAATGAATAAAAGCAGCTGCGGGAGGAGCAGGCAGAAGAATAAACCATGGACTGTTGTGGACTATGCATATATTGGAACTATGCCTTACTTTGCAATGTGGAAGGGTAATATTCTCTCTAGTATGGATGGAAATTGCTAAATAAGTAGAGACCGGGATGGAATACACAAGTCACTCTTGCTATTCAGCAAAATTTGAGTCAGACAGACGAAGGTCCTATATCATCATTTCTTCTGTCCAAAATCTACACATAAAGAACATTAAGATAGTGACAGAACTCTACTTTTTAATCGTATTTGCGATATACAATTATCTAATAGAATATCTGTATTTTATCTCTTTGTAATAGTAAAAATCTTCATATCATCCAAAAAATCTCTGCTTTTATCACATATCTCATACTTCATTCCACCCATTTTGCTGTATAACAAAGTGCTATTCTTTCTGCCAAAATAACATACATGGAAGTAATAAAAGGAATTGCAAAACGGCAAAACCTTTCAGATAGAGTGAGACCCAATATAATGGATAAATATAGAAGAATCAGCAGAATTTCTGCTTCCCCTATTAAAAAAGCCAACATGTTTAGAGAAACTGTAGAAGCATCACACTTCCCGATCAACTATCCAAGCAAGAGAAGCTATAGATATGGTTACTCACGATATGATCATATGAATGAGTCCAGCAGACCTTCTCCTAAGGAATATCAAGCAAATATGTTTTAGAAAAGGGAAGAAGAAAGGGAGTACAGTACAGTTTATGAAGAGGCAGTGGAGCAATAACAGCACCAAGAGATATAAAACTACAGCTTTTTTGCATTGTTGTTGGAAGAAACTTATTTTCGTTTCTTTTTTTGGTATGAAATGGAAGTGGTTGATGGTTAGCAGAGGATGTCGACTTATAAAGAACAAGGGAACAAGTAAAACTAAAATATTGCCAAAATCCAGCAGAATCAGTAAGAAGCAGCAGGACATTAATGCGATTTACAATAAGTGGAATGCAATGTACCTACATTTTGTATACATTTTAGTTGGGAAAGATGGAGATTTGCAAAGACAGACGAATACTGCTTTCCGTTTTTGCAAAGTCGGACCCAGTCCAGTTGCTCCCATTTTTTATTTGTCTACAGCACACGTAGTCTCAATTCTCGATGGGCAATTCTGCTTTTGTACTTATATATCTTTCTTTTCAAAATTATTCCTTTTCTTCTTCTCAAAAGAGACAAGGTTCTCTTTCTACCAAACAGATTTTCATCATCAACATCATAAAATCTTTCCATCTGTTCCATGTCTTTCGGTTTACATCAACAGCTCAAGTTATTTTTGAAGCGGGCGACGACAAGTGTTTGAAGAAAATGCTTAGAGATGACAAATGAATGAACAATTATTCTTTAATCCTTTCTTGTACTTTTCTTTAATGGCAAATAAAGCCTTGGTTAATTCAATTTACCCCCATCTGAATTGCTGTAGACAAGTTGCTATTCTCATTTTTATAGTAATTATTCAGAGTCTCTTATGAAGAACAAAAGTCAATAACTCTACTGTTTTTCTTATAAGGTCCCTCTCTTCATCTTTAACATCTATATGAGTGCGTCGAGCATCATGTCACATAATGTGTTCATGATTTCATTCCAAATTTTCCTGTTTGACCTATCTAGACTTAAAATGTTTGATGTTTTATGAGTAATGTAATGTAATGTAATGTAATGTAGTGACAGTCTGCAATTTAGGTAGTTAAAGTAAACAAGCATATTATGAGTAGAATACTTCTAGTACAAGAACCTTTTATGCCCATAATTTGAATCAAACCTTTTTCTTAACATCCTAACGTACAAATAATAAATAGATGCATAGTTCTTCAAAAGTCATATCATTAGGAAAAGGATAAAAGTTTTTTCTCTAGTACCTTTTTCAACAGCTAACTCTGTATTTTCCATTTCCTATCTTTAAATATACCTTTAGCAATTTCAAGTTTTAAAATTCCTACATTGACAAATGCATACACATTTATTTTGTCTTTTAGGGCTTAAACATCTCTTTGCATTTCCGTTTTTGAAAAAGTATGATACCGAGTTTTTATTTCTCGTTCCATTTGCCGGATCAATGTACCTTGTTTGTGCGTACAACAGGGAAAGCCACCACTACTTACAACTGTTAATTGCCTTTCCTGTATGAATGAAATAGTATTGCAGTAATAATTTCAACAACAGAAACCGCCTTCGCCGTTTTATGAGCCAAATTCCCAACTTTCATTAAATATTAATAAAACAGCGTTCATTCGTGTCGTATTATATGTTTGCTTGCGCGCATTCCCTAGTTTTTACAGCACCCTATGAATTTTTAATAGCCCACAGCCTTCCATATTATGTAGCTGTTACTAATTATTTTGAAAGTACAAGGAAGCGATGAGTCAACGAAATAGCATCATAGACGAATGACAAACTACTGCACACAAGCTCAGACAAAATATTTAAAAATTCATAAATGTGCAAATAATACATATTCATATGACACGAACAAACCGATTACTCTCTTATTCAGTGCCTAATCTAGTCTAGGTTGGGCCCCGGATCATCACATTAAAAATGGGCCCCATTGTTACTTTTTATACACGTAGATAGGCACTATTCATTTTTTCTACTGCCTTTTGTATTGTAAATGTTTAATTGCGTTAACGAATGTAACTATAATCCTAGCATGAATGATGTTCAGTTCATTATTCTAAACTATTCAAAATGCGCAATTGTTTTACAAATATTTCCAATTATAAAAATTTAAGCACACGCTGGAATTTTGTTAATTTATTGAAGAGTTTCTCTCAAAAGTTAAAATTAATGTCTCCAGTTAGAGCTTAAAATGCGTATATCTTGGAATTTCCGATGATTTAAAAAGAAACAAATATTATTATAGCAGAATGTTATGCGGCCGCAGGCCGCTAAAATTTTTTCAATGTTTTAAAGTGCATAATCTGCCAGCTAATTATGTTTTATCAGGGGCCCTAATCATATCAATTAATTTTTCTAGGAAATCAGTTTGAAATTTTGCTTTATTTATTTATTTTTAAGACAGCTTTAGTAATTTTTTGTTCACCACTTTATTTTTTTCGAGCAAAGTGGGCCCCTTTGGCTGCTGGGCCCTGGTGATTATCACCACCTGGCCCTGGTGTAGATTAGGCACTGCTCTTATTGATGTTGAGTGCTGTGTTCCATTGAATCGCTCACACCAATATAATATTTCTGGGTAAACTGGTTAGCTTAAATAATTCACTTCCTTTTCACTCCTTTTCATTTTGCATTTCATATTACTTTTTTCAGTTTTCCAGTGTGGGCTTTATTTGCCAAAAGGAAAGTTTGGCTTTTAAAGTGAATTCAATCCAGCCATGGCTAGTTAGTATTTGTCACGTGGTTCATATTGAAATATGGTAGCTTTTTTACAAACATAATTATTTAGTAGATTATATAATACCAAATTTGTATAGCATATAGTCATTTATCATGGCCGTGCGTGCATATGCTACGGTTTAGCTGGATAAAGGGCGAGGTATTATAACACCCAGTCAGAGTCATGAATTTAAATATAACACGGTTTTCCATGTAACTGTTTGTATATCATGTTTGTATTGGATGCATTCCAATCTTTGTGCAATATTGGCAAAAACAATATCCATTGTGCTTCTCCAACTCAAAGGAGCTACGTTTATGGAATTATGCAATAACATGTTGGACTCTTATCTCCGTATTGCAAAATTGGATTAAACATTTAAGCAGAAAAGAACGAACTGCAACTTTGTTGTTTACTTACGTTGTACGTATAGTTTTCTAAAATGTATGAACAAGCAGTTCGTGCGATAATTGAGAAGAAAAAAGCAATTATGTGCGTCAATGCCAATTTTAATACCAGGTTTTTAGCAGATTTAAATATTATTTGCAATATTTTTGGCAATGTATGATTTGTCAAAATAATAACAAAATTCATCGTCAAAAATGACCTTGTAAATTTTTTTTTGCAAAAAATAAAACAAAGAAACAACATAAAATTTTCTGAATAAACTTAAGTTCGACTACGTTCAACGTTTCTGTTTGTACTTTCACCGAGAAATGACAGCATTCATCAATTTTAATTTCTTTTGCTGGTCAGCTTCATGGAAAAAATATTACTTTCCCATAGAAAAACCCTATGCAGACTTGTTAATCCAATAAAACTTAGAGAATTTATTACTTGATGCAGACGGGTCAACTTGTTCTTGTAATTGTTGAATCACTTTTATAACTATCTTATGCAAATCATTAATTATATTATGTTGCAACATGTCTTAATGAGGTCATGGCTAGTTTTGATGCTACAGCCTTATGTACATTTTACTTTTTCTCCCATTGTGTGGCAGGAAGTAGTTAGGTAAAGAAAATCCTGGAATGTTTGCTCAATCCGATCCGGTTTTTACGTCTCCTTTGAAGCACCTTGAGACAATCAGAAAATAGCAAAACTGAACATAGTAATCTACTTTGTGGTGATATTCGTAAGACAAATACTAACCTTTTACTTTTAACATACTGTTGGACTTTGAACTTTTATATTAAAAGACTAATTTCAGAATAAAGTTCAGTACAAATTATGTTGATCGTATTTAATTGGATATAATACATGAAGCTGTTGTGAAAGCTATTCATTTTAAAAACATTTACAAGAAAAGGAAAAGCATTTCGCAATCTTTGAAATCAAACTCAGAAAATCCCGAAGAAAGGATTAACAAACTTTAAGGTCTGGTTGCGTTGTTATATCTTTAGAATAATTATGCGCTATCATCTTCTTTTTAATAGATAATATTTTGGCAATGACTTTGACTTTTGTGATTTATTGAAGCAATACATGATTTGCAAAAAAAAATATTTAAATATAGCAATAAATTAATAATCTGCTCAAATTTAGGTACAATTAGGCCGGAGTCAACGGCGATTAATGATACTCGTTGTCCTCTTTCAAAGATGACCATGTAATACTATGATAAAGGCAAATTATTGCGTCACAACTCGCTGCAAGTCAACAATCCTCTGACTTCTGACGATAAGTCGTTGTGCATGTGTCATAGCGGCGTGTGTGAAGTCCCAAATTGCGCATATAAAGCTATTAATAATCACAATTATTTCCGCTACCGCTAAACTGCTGACCATATTCGTGATTGCATAAGCTTACAACAGCATATTCATTCACCGAAAACAGTTTGCGTTAAAAATACATTAAAATTAAAATTAACGACTAATTACAAGCAAAAGACTTACTTGAAAGATGATTCATAGTCTTACAGGTGAACATTACCGGTAAAAAATAGGAAATCCCAGTAGCTCAGGAACTATTATTGTTGCCTCATTGTTGCAGAGAGTTAACAAGAAGCAATTACGTAAGACCAATAAGATTCCATTCATTCACCACTTTAAAGCTATTAAATGTATATTTGAGCAAGCCAAACCTGACATTTTAAATTGTGGGAAGGTGAACGCGGACGCATCACTTTGACCTTGGTATCTTTAAAGCTTAAGCTTTCAATTAGTACTGTTAATATTATCCAAAATTTCATTCATTTTCAATATCACGACGCTTTTATTTCCTAACCAAAAAATGTTTTGATTTTAAACTTCGTTAACCACGTTTTAATTTACTAATTGCGTACAAGCTTAAGCGCTTTTCGGTTTGCACGCAGGTCGAAGTCGAAAAACCTAACCCGTGACCATTACCAATATTGTGTGAGTCACGTTCATTAACTTAAAGCTAGTTAAACATTAAATATTTTATCTATTCCTTTTAAATCCAAACATTAAAATATTGGTCATTCAACAAACAAAAGTACGTGCAAGTAAGGTCCGTCCATATCACACTTGACCCATTACTGGTTGTAGCCACTTTTAATCCGGTAATGATTGATTACACAGTCAAAAATGTAATGCTTCATCACTAGATAAGATATCGATTTTATGACTACCTATATAACCCCCGGTTCTGCAATAGTTTTAGCGATGTCGCTCCACCCAACCTCCAGCCAAAAGCGATATTACTGATATGGAGATAGCAATCACCAGAAACGAGGATTTTGCATTGTTTAAAAATCATTCCGAGAATGAATGATTTTTAAAAAGAACAAAGTGGCTGATTAAATAGTATTGCCACTCCAGGAGTCAATTTTTTAAGGACAATGGCTGTAGTTGCCAATTTGTCAAATAACTTTGAAAAATTGGGACAATTCTCTTTGATTTCTAATATACATTTTTACTTGAAGACAATTCATGACGTCAACATGTTTGAATGACAATAAGTCGGGAAATGGGCCAGCAGTAGCGGTTTTACTTTTTACAATTACTGCATACATCTATAAAACTTAATTAAATGTTATCATTTTTTGTCTATTTATAATCATCCCTCATTAAAAAAACTTCAACCCTTCCTTTGAAATTTTATTCCGCCTTTTTCACGCCGGATTGTCACACATTTCCTTTAGAAATATATAATTGCTTATGTAATATGTAATACAAAATGGGAAACAGCGGAAGTATAATTTTTTCTCATGTAATCATTTGTAGACTTCACAGAAGAACTCGTGGGGTGGGAGTTTCATAGTGGCCCTTTGCTTTAGGTAACTTTAAAAAATGCAACGTGTTACCAGTTTCTTTTTTTTTACTAAAACCTTGAACTTGTTATGACGTGATTCAAAAACAACTATTCTTTTTAAAAAACGCCAACCTAAAAGATTACATCTAATTTTAGATTTAAATGCGATACCAAAGCATAACTAAAATTATAAAGGAGTTCCTTAACGGCGGCCTCTTATCATTGTTGCCTAAATTGAAATTACATACAATTTGGAGTAAGGACTTCGCCTATTATTGTCATTTTTTGTACTAAAATTCCCCCTGTATCGGAATTTTTTATTCAGTTCCTTTCCAGATCTTCAAGTAAGTACTCATCAGTGTCAAGTGTCAATAAATCCTTTCCAGTATGATTTATTTTGAAGCTTTTCTGTTCGTTGTTTTGTGCGGGTATTATTTGTTTGTAGAGAGAAAAAAGAAAAACAAAGGTCCACAGGTTCCTCCTGGTTAGTCTCGTGTTACCCAAGTTGAATAAAAATCTAATTATTTTCTTATGCGCAATCCATCTATCTTATTTGTAATCGGACAACCCCGTGGGTATTCTTAAACGTTGAATTTTCTATTCAAACAGGTCCAATGTGCATTCCAATTGTCGGTTATCTTCCGTTCCTGGGAAAAATTCCCACCTTAACCATTTCTAAGCTGGCAAAAAAGTATGGAAATATATTTACTTTATATCTTGGACGTACAAGGTAAATTTTTGTAATAAAAAATTACTTGTTTGGATTGCTTAATAGTTTAATAATAATTGTTAAATTAAAACTCATTTGAGAGCGACAACCTCTTTCATGATATGTTTTTTTTTCATTGCTAACTATATGCTATGCCTCATTGTATTACAGAGTTGTTTTTATTAATGATTACGAAACTGCAAAGGAAGCAGGAAGATTGGACCTGTTACAAGGGAGAAACCAGCTTGAATTATTTAAACCGATTCGAGGTTATTCAGGTTAGTGAAAATGGATAAAACAATTTTTATTGCATTATTTGAAAGATAAGATTTACCAAGCTTGGCTATTGCGATCACGTTATATGCAAACGTCCTCTCAATGACACGTGTAGCTTTCGTGACCAGAGCACTGGTAATTTAGATTTTGTCTTAATTATATATTGTTTAATATGTGGGAGAATTCCTTTTACGCAAATGATAACTAATTGTTGCGTAAGATGTCTTTGATCGAGTTACCCCTTATTAAAATGCTTGTATATTTAGATTTTGTCTTAATTATATATTGTTTAATATGTGGGAGAATTCCTTTTACGCAAATGATAACTAATTGTTGCGTAAGATGTCTTTGATCGAGTTACCCTTTATTAAAATTCTTGTGCGTCATAATATGCTGTTTCTTTAAAGGAATTGGACTTTTGGAGGGGAAGGATTGGCAGGAAATGAGACGATTTACATTAAAATGTTTGCGTGATATGGGATTTGGCAAAAGATCGATGGAAGGGATGATGACTGAACAAGTTTTGGAAGTTCGGAAATACCTTCAGTAAAATTAATTATGATTTTTATTAAACTATTATTACAATAGGTTACAATTTGCATTGTTGCAATCATGCACTATACTTTTCCTTTTTTATGTCTACAGGAAAAACGTCAACAAGACTTTGTACTTGAAACCTGTTCTTGAACTAGCAGTGATTAACAGTCTGTGGGCCCTTATGACGAGTGAGAAATACGATATTGAAGATCCTGCAAAGCGACACGTAATGGCAATCCTAACAGAGTGCGTCAAAACATTCATTTTTATGCAGAATGACTAATAAAAAGAAGAATTGTTGGGATTCCTTGAACCATTTATAATTTCTGGTTTTGTTAGAGGAATCGCGGAGCAAAATATACTTGGGATTGCTGCATTTCTCCCTTGGTTAGCCAAACTCGCACCAGATCTTACTGGCTATAGCAAAGGGCTAAAGTTCTTGGGAGCACCGGAAGGGCTATTCCGTGAGGTTTTACGTAAGCATGTGGAAACATATGTGCCAGGAAGGGAGAGGGACTTTATTGACGTCTTTTTAACAAAGATTTATAGCACAACCGACCCCAATTCAATGTTTTATAGGGATGTCGGAAGTAAGTTACTTTAGGCAGCTACTATTCACAATTAGGAATTAGGATGAAAAGCTTTTCATGATTTTATTCTATAGTGAGAAATCTCCATTACACCCTCTTGGACTTGTTTTTTGCTGGTTCGGACACACTTAGCTCGACATTGGGATGGTCATTCTTGTATTTGGCAGTGCATCCAAAAATTCAAGACAAAGTGCAACAGGAAATTGATGATGTTGTTGGTGCATCCAGATTACCATGTCTTGAAGATCGTGCGAGGTAAATATTTACAAAATATATTGAACTTGAGCCTATTCAACTGAAAGATGATTGCCTCATTTAAATTTATTCACATACAACTTGTCTAGCTGATACGATTAGTTAGATTCAGTGTTGTTAACTGCTTACTTTTATTGTTATGTATTACTAATTGTAAGATTGTGGTATATCGTTGCATGCGTTTAACTTAAAATTTGTCACGCGTGACGAAGCATGAGTCAAAAACGGATGCTGTAGATGAAATCTGTCCTATCGCCACACGCCACACAAGAGAATACTTTTAAAGGAAATTATAGTTGCTTCCTCCTATTCATTTAGATAATATCTACTTATCAAGTTTGTTATTAATAATGTCCAGAGAGGAGAGACTTGAGACAAAGGTTCAAGATTTCCGCATGGAATTCTAAAGGAAACTCCCTCCTTGATTTGTTCACGTAAACGACGCGTCATACAGAATTATCTATCTGAAGATTTTTTATTTTTCAGAATGCCTTACACAGAAGCTACAATGCAAGAAGTTTTGAGAAAATCATCCATGGTGCCTTTAGGTTTAATGCATACGGCTCTAGAAGATACAGAATTTAAAGGATATTTTCTTCCAAAAAGAACCGTTTTACTTTTTAATTTGTATGAAATTCATCACAATGAAAAATATTGGAAGGATCCAAATGAATTTAGACCAGAGAGATTCATCAATGATGATGGAACCTTCCAAAAAGATGATCATGTTATGCCATTTTTTACTGGAAAACGATCATGTAAACTAGATACATGTCACAATATTATGCACTACTCTACAAATAAATATTATGAAAAGAAATAAGTTTAAAATTATTGTTTAAATGTTGGTTTTAGGCCCAGGTGAAACGCTGGCGATGAATGAATACTTTTTGTTCTTTTGTGGGATACTACAAAAATACAGATTTGCTTTGAATCCGGTGGCTCCGGCGCCAGTACCTTGGACCTAGGTCAGGGTTTATTTTATGTCCACCAAAGCATGAGCTTTTAATAACAGAACGAACACCATAAATATATTTATATTGAATAAACCGGTATATTTATTATTTATAACGCTATATGTAAAAACTAACAAAACTAAATGGATCATCACAAAAAGAAATTGATACAAAACATACGTAAATAAAACATTCAACTTATAAAAATTCAATTTATTAGCTTGCTTTCCAAGGATTAATCCAAGATAACAACTGGGGCCACTTTTCTACCTGTCAAAGTTCGTTCACGTAAGCGAATCTTCATGTCATTTGACAATGGATTGTCAATTGGGGGAAACCTTATTTGTTGGCTTCCAGAAATCATAGCTTTGTTTGGCTTGATGTCTTCCTCGTACAACATGACGACGCTGCTGTCTTCGTCAGAGTTCCATTCATCACTTTCCAACACATACCGATCTTGAACACTTTGCAACGGGTGCTTAACCCCATCCCTGTTCTCTCCTTCATCGTCATCTGCCTCCGAAGATAGTTCCTCTTGTGAGGCAGCCCTTTTACGATCACGCAACCTAATGCTTGGCTTCCTCTTGCTGCAGCCAGGTTTATCTTGCTTGGCCTTGTTGGCACTTGATCCATATTTCACATCATTCTTATTGCCCCCAGATTCATCTTCCTCCTCAGTCGTACTGTCCCCAGATTCATCTTCCGCCTCATTCTTACTTCCCCCAGATTCATCTTCCTCCTCAGTCGTACCCTCCCCAGAGTCTTCTTCCTCCTCAGCCGTACTGTCCCCAGATTCATCATCCGCCTCATTCTTACTGCCCTCAGACTCATCTTCTTCTTCAGTCGTCCTGTCCCACAATTCATCTTCCACCTCATCCATACTGCCCCCAGCTTCATGTTCCATCTCATTCATACTGCCCCCAGCTTCATGTTCCATCTCATTCATACTGCCCCCAGCTTCATCTTCCGCCTCATCCATATCCACATCCATATCAACACGTGCGGCCGGCTCAATACCATGCTCAGCGCAATACAATCGTAGAGCTTCACGAGCTACATTCTCCGGAAATTCAGCTTGTTTCTGCGTATCATCCGTGTGAAGAACTCCGTCATCTTCTTCTGCCTCAGTTCCCTCCCAGATTTCGCTATACAACAAACTATCATTTTCCAATCTTCCTGGTTGGCCAGGTCCCAAAGCCCGCAATTCAATATCCAACTCCTCCCAAAGTGACGGATCCACTTTCATGTTTGAAGGTCACGGGGCGAAACAAACTTTAAACAAACATATAAAACCTTAAAATCACCAATTTTTTTAAAAAAAGGCACAGTTTAAACCTTCAATTCAACCTTCAAGTAACTTACCTCAATTCAATTGTTTCACACAAGATTAGCCGATTTTTAATTTCGTACAATTGCCAAAATTTAATTTTTGAAGATTTTCAATACACCGGAATTGACTTTAATTCCATTCAAACACTAAAACAAGCTCAAAGAATGCACCAAAACCAAGTAAAACGTGGTTCAATCCTCCAACGTGGGTGTCTTCTCCTCACTCAACTCTTACGTATTCAACACTGTCCACGCCATGGTTACTTGCATGGGTTTTCTTTTTACGACATGCAAATGCGAAAAAGTGCTTTTTTCAGCCTTGTGACGAAAAAAATACGTTTTCAACGAAAATCCAACAAAAGTAAAAAAGCCGCCCAACACCAGCCAATCACTCGTCGTCTAAAAACGTTTCAGAAATGTGTGACTGCTTTCCTGCTACTGGAGGAGGGTAAGCAGATCTAATTTAATTACGCATTATGCAAATTTGATAAATGATAAGATCTTTTACAGGATTTCTCTCCCACCACAATGCCAACACAAAACTGGGAACTCTGATTATGGAGATAATTTCAAACAGTGGTGTAATCCTGTCGTGTCCAAGAGCTTTTTCAACCCTCCAACTCAATCTGAAGATGTTTGGAGGAGTCGGGTAAGGAATGATAAGTGCTTATCTTTCTGAAGAATGTATGATAATGAGTTTTTTATACACAGTACTCCTTCAGCAAAGGTCCAAGATTTGGGATTTCGCCTTGTTGCGATTGTACTCCACCGGTTGAAAGGTAATTTGCATAGTATGACTTGCAATTTAATCAAATAGGGTGACGCTGAAGTTTTAATTGATTAGATCACGATTTGAGTCTGTTTATACCCGTGACTTCAATGATTGCGTCTTTAATGATCCTTCTACAAGAAGACATCGTGTAGTGGATGGAGTTCAGCCACAATTTGTAAGATAATCTGTCTCTTACAGATTAGAGGTTATCTTTAAATGATTTGGATAATATTGCAAATATTCCTTGTTACAGGGAACGTGTTTGCCGAAGCAGTTTTTATGCCCTTTTACAACGGAAACAACTTACGCACGGTCTTTTGACATGCCTCAGAAACACTTTGCACAAATCTGTACCCAACAAGAACCATGCGGTGGTTGCAATGATCCACCCTGCGATGATGAAAATGTAAGCGATAATGATTAGACTAATTGACATAATTGGTGGAATGTGGTTATAATTATTCATATTCATATAGCAATGCGCAAGTCCGTGTGGAATAGAGATTCGATATTCAAGTAGAAAAAAGGATCGACCTAAACAAAGACTTTTAAAGGAGAACTTGATCAAGCCTGGTACAGATACTTCGGACTGTTGCAAATGCCCCAAAGGAGTTCCGTGCTGTCCATGTCCAGAGGATGCAAACCTATGCGATGCCTGCTGTGGATGTGAATATCCGTGTAAAATACATCAGGCGGCGACAATGCCAACTCGGAAATATCCAATTACATGGAATACTCCCAGATACATTCCTGATCCTACAGTTCCACCACGGCGACCCAAGTTGTGCTGCGCTGGAGGAACTCTTGAATGCCCTGTTCAAAGCCAGTTTCCTACTTTAGAAGCAATTAAGCAAGCTAAATACCGTCTGATGGAAAAATTGGAGCGAGAACGATGTCAGTATCCTCCTGAAAGCATAGAGTCTCTATATCGGTC
>JAANSO010002041.1:0-14607 GCA_036507315.1 Lepidocyrtus fimetarius
AGAAAGAAATATCTTAATAATTTCTTTTCGTGTGGCTTTGTGTGACGTTTTATTGTTACGTAACCAAAAAAGCTATAAAGCCAGAACGCATACACGTCACACATACATCAAAGAATATTATTAGGCCAATATAATATAACCATCATGGACAAATATGAAAATCTCATTCACGCTATTAAATAACCCTTTTTAAGTCTTAAAAAGCGTTGAATATGAATGAAATATTTAGACACTTTACCCACTTGTTTGTAAGAGGAAGGGAATGTGAAGGAAAGTGAGTTGGCTTGGTTTTCAATTCGGCAAGTCAACATCAACGAAAGTATGCAGGTAGGAATGGTTAAGATATACACCACAAAAGTATATTTATAAGCTGAAATATTTTCAAGCGTTTTATTAAATCCTTTCTCTGATATATTTTGAGCAGAAGCAGCAAAATTTGACTTTACTCAATAGACTCTCCTCAAAATACTGTTCATATGTTCTTCTCTCCGCATATTTATCCCTTCTTTACACACTTTTTATCCAAAAAAGAAAGAAAAATTAAATTATTTCTGCACTTTGTTGGAAACTGAAGAATAGTGTGTGGACAAACGTGGCAATAGCAAAAGAAAGTTTTAATAAATTTTAATTTTGGGTTTATTAACTGAAAAGTAAGTAAAACCGCTCTTTAATTGTTTTCTAAGTCAATAGATTTGTTTAAGCAATAGAAAGATAAAGATTTTGGTTCAAAGATCACTGAACGGTGATTTCTTAAACAGTGAAGGGCGGTTACTACTGGAATCCGCCGATAAATATTGTACGGTCCATGCTTAGTCGCGTCTGGTTTAAATTTTCAAGTTAATTATGTTTTACAGCTAATATTAACTATTTAATGTATGTCAAAATCGATATGTGTTGAGGATACTTGATATGCTAGGATTATGGATAGTGGGCGTGGGCGTACAACTTTCTTCTATTTTTTTCTAAATTCAGAACATGTTTGTTTATGATTTGGAGCTGTTGATGTTTAATGTTTGGTTTTTGGACATTTACAGGAAGTTTGAGACTTGACTGGCTTGAGGTACTTACACCAAAGAAATCAACCTTGAACGGATAAATACACACGTCAGAGTACTTATTGGACTGAGAAATTTGAAGAAAATTCCATTTGAATTCCATTTTATTAGATTTTATTAGAATTAGCAACTTAGAGTTAGATTTAGATAGATAGATTTAGCCTGTTTATTTTTAAAAAAATCACTGGAGACAAAGTAAGGATGAGCTCCTCATCGAAAGAAATGTCAAAGTTTGAGAAGGAGAAGCAAAAGTTAATTCAAGAGAAANAAAAGTTAATTCAAGAGAAATGCCAGGGATTATTGAATGAAATGCTTCGAGATGACGATAACAAGTACTGTGTCGACTGTGATGCAAAGGGTAAGAACTTGTAAAATTTTGAATTTTTAATAAATATTTTAATTTTTTAACAAAAAATGTAATTAAACTTTAAATAAATTGATTGTAGGACCACGTTGGGCTTCTTGGAACTTGGGAATTTTCTTGTGTATACGGTGTGCAGGAATTCACAGAAACTTGGGTGTCCATAATTTCAAGAGTGAAAAGTGTCAATTTGGATAGTTGGACTCCAGAACAAGTCGTTGTAAGTAGTTTAATGCGTTGGTGTTAAAGGGGAAACCCTGGTTCTCTCGTTGTTAGTTACGTGTTTGTACATGTACAGTATTTATTTTTTGATTACAGACAATGCAACAAATGGGAAACAGTAGAGCTCGTGCTGTTTATGAAGCAAACCTGCCAGATAACTTCCGTCGCCCGCAAACAGACGTCGCATTGGAAAATTTCATTAGGGCCAAGTATGAGCATACAAAATACATTGCTCAAGAGTGGGTGAAACCAGCCCCTCCGCGTGTTGACTGGAATTCAGAGATTGAGGAACAAATTCGAAAGAAAAAGGATAAAAAGAACGTTGAAGCTGCGGCAGCCGCAGTACTTCCAAAGCTTGGTGGCGTTAAACAAAGTCAAGTGAAAAGCTTCAAATAATCCTAAACCTACCCAGCCTAAACCTCTTGGAAAAATTGAAGTCCCGAAACCAGATACGCAAGTTACAGCGCCTGCTCAGCAGTCAACTCCTCAACAACCTACATCTGCGTCGGATGATTTACTGGGATTAACGACTGATACTTCTTCTATTGTATCGGACCCGTTTGCAAGTCCAGTAAAAAGTACAAACACACCGTTAACATCGACAACTACTGCAACATCATCTACATCTGATGATTTGGGAGGAGTTTTTACTGCTCCTGATCAACAGCAGAAAATGACTAAGGAATCCATTCTTAGCTTATACGGTAGTTTGGGAAGTGGAGGCGGAGGCAGTGGATTTGCTGGTGGTGGTGGGGGAGGTATGGTTCCGCCTCCAGCTGCAAATAATCCATTTGCTCCGGCCATGGGACAATTTGGGGGTGCTAGTATGAATAACCCTTTTCCTACTCAATCACAGGGTATGTTTAGCGCTGACTTAAACTGGAATTAATGGGTTTGGTGGACTTGGTGGCGTGGGAGGTGGATTAGGAATGGGTGGAAGTAGTCAAATGGCGTCATCAAATATATCACAGGTATAATTCTGTTGTTTAATTTTATAGTTTTCCAACAATCATGTTCAAATTTGTTCATTATTGTTTTATTTTTTAGCTCCAGCAAGGCCTTTTTTCAATGAATTTAACATCAACCTCGCAGTCAACTTCTCAATCACAATCAACGCCGCACTCCACGCAAAATATCTAATCTCATATTTAACAATACAGTGACCCCACCTAATAATTTAAATATGTTAATGATGAACAACACATCTACTGCACCTGGGAATTTCTTTGCCACTCCGCCACAGCCCGCTGGTGGAGTTGGAGGAGGACCCACATTACCAAATATGATGATGCCTCCTCAGGCACAGCAGCAGTTTCTTCAACAGCAAACGCCACAGAATCAATTATTTAATCAATTCCAACAGGCTCCTCCTATCGGATTGTTCCAGAATGGAGGGGCTGGTGGATTGGGAGCTCTAGGAAATGCTTCTGCTGGAACTGGTTCCGCCGCAAATAATACTAATCATGTTAATGTTGATTTATTATGGAAATGAAAAAAGGGAAGCTGAGTTATCAGTTCCAAATGTTGGTGAGAGAGACCTATTAAATAAATAAAATTTTAAAATGTCATTCCATTACTGAAAAGTTCTATTTTCACTTCTGTAAATCAGACTTCTTTCATAGAAGAATACTACTTTCACGCAAAAATGGTTTTGGTTTGAATCAGCAATATTTAAAAAATAAGTTAAGAAACATTTGCAGCATCATTTCATCTTAACTTTTCATTTGACATGCTTTTTACTTTTACTGCTCATTGTCCCCAAGTACAAAATTTTATGACTTTTTATACTGCCAAACCCAGCACAATAAAACATGCATTACAGTGGAATAGCCGTGATTCGTGTTACCGCATAAATCATCGTTTCTGCTTATGTACTTTTGGACTATCGCATTGGTGAAGGAGTAAACATATCTCTAATCACCTTTAATTTAAAGTTAACGCAGTGTTTACCTGGGGAAACCATATGTAGTCCAAATAATAAAGCAATGAAGTATAACCCACGAATATTTTAAATCCTTCAACACATTTCTCTTGCACACAGCTGTCTTTATTATAATTTATATTGTACCAGGAGACAAATATTAATCATTTTAAAAAGTTACATGAAGCTCGTTGTTTCTGAAAACTTTTAAAGGAAAAAATGAAAGCGTATGAATTTCGGCATTTTTAACTATTAAATGCTTGCTTTTTTCCTAGAACATTTACGTTGTAAAAAAACGCTCATACAATCTTCCCAGTGGAGAAATATCTTACTAGAGGCTTAAAAATCACAGATTTTGAGTGAATTTTGCTATTTGTAAAACTAAAATATTGGTGAAAGTGTTGCATAATAGTTTGTGGATTTGGAAGTAGAAATATTGAAAGTCAAGGGGCAAGGTGAGAACCCGAGTTGTCCCTACAACTATCAAGGGAAAAGAATTGCAATTTGTAAAGAAATGAAAACACCAAAGTGTAGTTATAAATAATAACTAATTATTCTAGGACTTCTGTTTCGAACAATGGCACTATGGATTGCCAAAGCTGGGATGAAGTGGGAAATATTGTGCACCCAGGAAAAAACATAATTTGTGCTTCAGGTATGTATTTTTAATACTAAATAATCTAATATACCTATATGGACTAACCTACAAAGTAACCTTTTTTATACTATGGGAAAACCTTCAAAATAATAGTATTTCATATTTATTTACTTAATTTTGGTAGTGTTGAACTATAACTTGGTAGGAGACTTTGCAAATTGACAGCGCCATGTGCAACACTTGACAGTTCTATCCAAATTAGTATTGCACAAATGTTTATGCATGGCTACATCCACGCATTCGATTGCGTGGTGTGTCTTTAACTATATTTCATTGTTATATATGCATAGATTAAAAAATTTGTCATATTTTGTAGTTGTTTTGAACAGAAAATGATTAGAAATTCAAAGTTAAAACTGGAGGAGAAAGTTCACATCATTACACATAGATGTAGGCAATGTAACACAATTGCATACAATAAACGAACGTGAATAGTGAATACAATTCTTTGTTCACTTATTGAAGCTTGCTTGTTGCATGTTTCATAATAAGTTGTTCCGGATTTGCCATTATGCTACGCTACGTTGTACTTTTTTTCCAAAGTACATAAAAGGATTCAGCAGATCCTGTTTTAAAATATTTGTCAAGTTTATCAAGTTACCTGAATTAAAATTTTAAATTAGATTGTAAGTATTACATAAGAAAGAATCCTGAAACGGGTAAACACTGAATACAAATTTTAAGAAGTTGTCTTGATTAGCGAATTGATGGTGCTGTAGGAAAAATGTCAATACGTAATAGAATAAATTTTATATTAGAAATTTTGAAATGGAAACGTCCAAAGGCAGATTTGAAAACACATTTTTTTGGATGACAATAAATACAAAACACTTTTAAAATACCTTTTTTTAATTTAACATTTTTTCAAATGATCGATCTGATTTTGATTAAAGCATAGTCTTTTATCAGGAACTTTAAATAGTTTAAATCATCTAATGATGTAGCATTATATAAAGAATACAAAGTACCCACGAGAAAATCTCTCTTAAGTCTCATCTCTGTATTTTAGCTCTCTCCTTTAACCGAAAAGATTAATAAAAAATATAAAAAGAAAAGTACTTTTACTCGTCACAATAGAGAGCCCTATAGTCCACCAAAACCTCGACTGCTCATCTCATTTCACTCACACTCTCTCACGTAATCATCATTAACAGGTGCACATTACAACAGCTATCTTTTTACGTGCATACATGCAATCATCCAACATAACAAACAATCGTCGTAATAACAATAACCACTACCTTCATCTCATCATTACCTCCACCATCATTCCAAGTGCATTCAACTATTCTAAAAAATCTAGTAAAAAACGCAGCCAGAAAAATAGTAATTTCAGAGTGTTTCTTGAGACCAAATAATATTTCCTTACCTTTCATATTTATATAAAATGTCCATTATTGCGGCTCAATGTTATATGTTTTACATTTTAAAACCATCAAATTATTCTTCATGTCAAAATCTGCACAAAGTTTTCTTCTAACTTCAAATCATATAGAAAATCCATGCCATACCAAAACTCTTGTGAATCCTTCATACTTTTATGCTGAAATATCTGTCTACCTGTGTAAATGACCAAGAAGACCGCATTGGGTTCTTACTGTCAGTAATGACAGTGTAAGAATGCTATTTATTTCCTTCGTTTCTAACCGTACATGCGGCTCAATGTTATATGTTTTACATTTTAAAACCATCAAATTATTCTTCATGTCAAAATCTGCACAAAGTTTTCTTCTCCTAACTTCAAATCATATAGAAAATCCATACGATACCAAAACTCCTGTGAATCCTTCATACTTTTATGCTGAAGTATCTGTCTACCTGTGTAAATGACCAAGAAGACCGCATTGGGTTCTTACTGTCAGTAATGACAGTGTAAGAATGCTATTTATTTCCTTCGTTTCTAACCGTACCTGCTTAAGAGTTTTTATACAAAAGATTGTATAAGGATGAGACGGAGAGGTATAGATTATCGTTATGAGATCTCTTTCATGCATTAAAACCTCCATCAACTTACTCATTCCATATAAGATTCATTAGAGAATCTTCTATAATATCTGTTAGCTCTGTATATTTAAGTAGTATCATCAACCCCCTCCAATAGGCAACTCACGTACTTGCAGGTACACGATTAAGATTATTATTACTACCTACATTCACTATTCACCTATACCTGTAGTCATGCCCAGTCTCATCTATTCCGTATAAGTAGTAATACCTATTCTTCTTTTTTTGCAAAACCAGCTTAAATCATCCTCAAAATAATACATAGTTGCTACTACCTGTTGCTCTCAACAATAATAAAATCCAAGGGGGTTAGTAAACCTTTCCCTTATACAATCCATCATGAACAGAAAGCAATAGGATTTTCAGCAGGCAGAATCAGTAGTAATATTAGAATCAAAGTTGGATGAAGCAGGGGGAGAAGATAATCAAAAAGTTATCTTCACGAGATATTCTAACGTGTGTGTATGCACAATACAGATTTCAATTTCTATCGCGTTTTTTACAAATAGGACTTGTTGCTTACAACATGCAATATTGCAGGTATGTATAAAATTTATTTTTCCAAGAGCCTTTTGTATCCCTCATATAAACAATTTATCCCTTCATACCTTTTTTACCTGTAAGCTTAACACCTGTACATATGTATGTATTAAATTGGTAGTTAAATCATCTAGTAAAAATCTGTTAAGGTTCTCCGTAGAGGCTCTGTCCATATGTTAGAATTTTTATGAGAATAGAATGAATGTTGCTAAAATGTATTCACATATGTAAAAAATGAATCGTTCGTTACTCCAACTAGAAGAAATCATTTTTGAAATAAAAAAATTCTCTCATCGTCTCACTGCTCGTGTGTGAATCCGGTGGTGGTGTCTAAAAATTCATTTCATACTTTCCTTTCAGTGTTAAAGTATATAATCATGTAAAGCGTATTTACTAACGATGATGATGGTGGTGGTAAGAAGGTGAGGTGGTATTAAATTTATAAAATCTGTGGTGGTGGGTTTACAACAATCATAATAGAAGTTTATCATCTTCATGATGATCATCATTAGGTTACGTTCTGCATAATAATAGAAGTCTTACGTAGGTTTTACCTGTATAAAAATTTTCTACACACATGTAGACTGACTGAGCTGCTGTTGTACCCATATGCAGCAAAATATTGGGTAGTTTCGCAGAGACATGAAAAACTCGTTTAAAAATCATTTTTAAAAATCAGAAAATCCTCTCTGTTGATGAACGCTGCGCTGCTCTCTTGGTCTTCATCAGTATAATTTTATTGCTGCAGAGATAGCTAAAAGGCAAAAAGGTATTTTGTATTGTAAAAAGTTAAGTTAGTTTACTACGATGATGAATCTCATCATACCTTTTCTCTGCTTCTTACTCCTCTCTGTATCTACCTGTTTGCTCTCTCCGCAAAAATTTATCACGTAATATTTTCATGTACGAAAAATCAGTGTACGGGAGATCCTCCTAATGAAGCCTACTACTCCTGCGCAAAAGGTTTAAAAATATAGCGTCTTCACGAAATTCGCAGCGAGGAGAGAATGAGAAGTAAAAGTAGCTCCTACACAAAAATCAGCTTTAAATTTACTAAAAGAAATAATAAAACTAGACCTCTTGGACTCAATCATAAAGATTCCTCCTCCTCCCTCCACCCTTTCTCTATCACATACTACACTGGCATTTTGCATGGACGAACGGTAGTAATCGTTGTAAATATAATTGTGCAAAAATTTTCTACTCCCTTGCAAAATTCAATAAGGCTTGCAGTGAATGTTCGCAAACCCTCCCCAGTGATCCTGTTTTTAATGCTGATTGTTAAACTCATTGTGCAAGAAAAGGGAAGGGAGCTAATATAAATATATGAAATAATCTGATAACCTGGTGCACCACGTACAAAATAATCCTTACAAAGATCTGACTGTAAAAGGTTTAATACGTATTATTACTACCAAAGTGTCGATTGAAGTTATTTATCGAATAAGGATTCCATTTTTGACGAGTTACAAAATATTTTAATAGTGAAAATAATTACGAAATTAATTTATGTTAAAGAGATTTGGGAAACATTTTGTACAAAGATACAAACAGGAAGGAATGAAGTAAGAAGTAGTTGGAAAGGTTCGCCTTTGCGCCGCAACGTTGTGTATGACTTGGCACAATATGGCGGTGGAGTGGAGGTGCATGCGTGATTTTTCATTAAATAGATTTGCAAGATATTTGTTATCCAGTCAAAATTAATTTATATTCTAGTTTAACTCTTGCCTTTTCAATTATAGTCCAGTTATTTATGAATAGAAATAAATTTACTACATTAAGTACACAGTTTAACTTTATATTGGGAAATACTTTCTTTCGAAGGTATTTGCAATCGTTTTGACTGCGGCTTGGATAATCGTACCGATAAGTGTAGCAGTGAATACTCAAGTGCTTCATTACTTTCCACACAATGTGAGGGAAAGAAAGCACACGTAAATAACGCTGGAATCTCCTGTGAAACGTACATAGTCACAACAGTCACAACTGCAACCTCTGACAATCATCAGTTTCAATCTCAGTTAACTCCTCATTCTACAAGTCAACCTCTGATAAATTACACTTCATTCAAAATGGCAACCACTTCTGCATTAGCAACAACGTCATTATTGTCCGGAAATGTTGAAGCTCCATCTTACTTGGGAGTACTATATGTTGCTACTGCAGGTCAGAACGGACCCAATTTGGGGGTTGATGAAGAAGAAATTGTGCTAATATCCTTATCAATAGTTCAAAGGGATGGAAAAAAGGTTGGCTTTCTTTTTATTTGATATCTATATAGATACAAATTATCTCAATGTAATTAAAAAATATAAATTATGAATGATTGTTTTGGTTGCGTCTACAGATCCTTTCCACAACAAATTTCCTAGTCCATCCTCGTGGAACAGTAAAGTCAGCATCCTCAGACATCAACGAAAACAATAGTGGAGAGAATGGAATTTTATCTGAGGAATGTAGAGATAGAATTGGGTCTCACAGATGAAGATATCAAGGAGAAAGGCAAACCACTCGAAGACGTTATTAATGAGGTATGGATTCGTTCCAATTTTAATTTCCGTTACAATTTCATAGTTTTATATTTTAAATTACGATTTAAAACAATTTGGATTTTGTATGTGTAGTTGGATGAAATAATAAAGCGTCACGTTGCCCCGCATCAATTATCAACCCCTTCTGTAAGACTTTCCACTCCCTCACCAAAGGAAACATCAAATTCGCTGGGAAATGACCAAAATATCAAGTGCAAATGCTAAAGATGAAGATTGTCTGGCATCGGAAGATGCAACAAATGAGTCACTGTCCGAAAAATCAAATCCTTCGCCTTCCCCTCTTTCCTTTGTATTTATAACGGACGGACAACTCCCTCTACGCCAAAGCATACACCCAGAAGCTTCAACCAAAGATATCCGACTTCCGGATTATTATTACTCATTTTTTGATCTGAAGAAAGAATTTTTATCCTGCTATGATGAAATTCCTGAAGGAGTATGCATCCCCGAAGGAATTGAAAGTATCCCTGAAATGGTTAAATGTAAGTTTTAAAAAAGTTTTTTTTCTATTATTTGTGTATTTGCTTTTCCTTTCAGTGTAGCTAGTCTTATATTTTAAAACCTAAATTAAAGTTACATCCCCAACGGCAAAAATTCCTTTTAAACTCCACTGTTACTTTGGCGTTTGCTCCTGAAACAAAGAGCTGTATTTTCCCTCCAATTGCAATGCAGTTTTATCAATTCTCCATGCATGCGCCATATTGCTTTAAATAATCACTAGAAATAATCTGGCATTCCTCTCAACTTTCCCATATTACGATGTAGCGCCCCGTCAAGCAGTGCTATTGCTATTAGGTATTATTGCTCATCATCATCATTATATCAGACAGCGCAAAAAACCGTTGCACTTCATCCTCCATTATTCCATCCAATTCCAATCTCACGTCGTCGACGGTGAAACTCACAAAAAATTGAAACTCTTCCCCCAGAAATGCATATTCATCATCAGTATCATCATCATTAGTCCTACCATCTCCATGCACATTTTCAAAAGCCATATCATTAGCATCGCAGCTATTACAATCAGTAAGACACTACTAGAATACGCACACTACATTACATGAAGCAATTTCTTTATATTTGTACGGATTTAGAATGATAGATTGGATGGAAAGAGTCTAGGATAAGATTAAATGAGATGACATTGCACCATCCAAAAGTTCTTTTTTAAACCAACAGTTTCATCCAGTTTAGCATGATGCACTTGTCATTCTCCCTTTCATTTCCCTTTCATTTTACAACCCTTTCATTTCTTAAAGACCAAAATCCCACCAAACAATCCAAAAAACCTTCTCTCGTTGTATTATTATTGTTGTTATATTGACAACTCGACCGACCCTGAACCTGCTCCTACAAAAGATGTTCCATCCGTAGTATGCGAAAGAAGAGGAGAGTATTATAAATACCTGCACGCCTTTCCTCCAGTTCATTATATATCCTGTTTCGTTGTTGGTGGAATTGCTTCATTGTTGCGAGAGAGCTTAGCCGAGCAAGCAATAGACAATGATAAATTTTAGCTTTCTTCGTGTCTACTGCTTCAACTCCATCAAAGCGAATTTTGTGAAAAGCTCGATGATGATGATAATGATGATGGTGTAATGGAATACAGAAGAAGGTGGAAGTGTTCATGACCGCTGGCGTTTCTATTATTTTTTGTGGCAAAGTTGGTTCTGTGGTTGTTGGATTACATAGGTATTTAATGGAGACGAACAGAATAAAAAAGAGAAAGAGAAGTTGTGCAGTCCATTAACGAGTAAAAGTAGCATACACAAAAAAAGAATCGACAAGTTTTTGTTGCCATTTTGCTTGAAAGGGATGAACAGGTAAAAAAGCGGAGAGAATAATAATAATAATGCATAATAGGATTAGATTTATTAAAGAAGGAGTATAGTAATAGAGAGGTATAGAATAGTTAACTTTGGTAAGGGTGATGATGATAATGAAAGGAGATGTTTTGCTCATTCCACCTGCTTTACCTGGCGCTTACCTGTTATTTTGCTGGACTATGCTGTGAGAACAGTCCTGCCTGTCTGTGAAAAGCCTGTTTTTGTCCCTACTTACTATTCTATTGTGGTTGAATTCGTAATTACTTATGAATTGTATAAAAGTGGTGGAGTGTAAGCTCGGTTGAGTAACGTCAAGTCGGGAAAATAAAAGAGGAAAGGGTTGGCCATTACTCGTCTCTCTCCTTCTGTAACAAAAACTGCTTCATTATTGCATTTTCAATTGTTGCGTTTAGTTCCCTTTATTCTGAGACTGACTTTTCTTTTTCTCTTCTTCTGGTTAGATACTGTAGTACTTACACTCTAGAATGTATGAACTAAGGATCGGGATTGAATTTTATTTAATTTTTTGCTATATTGAGTACTGCTCATAGAAATATGAGAAAGATTTTGTATTTTTATGTATTTTCAAAATAAATTTATTTTTTGGTTTGCTTTTCCAACTTTTTCACTTAATGATGCTAAAATAATATATGCATATGAGTGCAATTGTGCAATGCAATCTCTTTAAATGACTTGGCGGTTAAGTTTCTTTCCCATTATGTCAGTTTATTTAGTCAGTTGAAAGGAAATGAAACTGGATTATATAAACAAGTCTTTAATATGTTTGTGGTTTTCCATGCAAAACGAGACTTTTCTGTAGAGGGCGAAAGAGAAAAAGAAAAGAGTATTTTGATGTTTCGTTTTATTCTGAGTATTTTAGTATGTTTTTATTTGAGGATCATTTTATCCCATTTTTTCTTTTTCTAGTTTCTTTTCGTCTTGCATCGATGCGCTTTGTTCATTTTCTTTTATATTACACATCACATTTTTCTGTTTGAAAATGTTTCTCTTTCAAATTGTTTTTTCGTGATGTTGGAATGAAGAAAACTTAGATATGATGTAAGACGATGAAAATTTGAATTTCTTTAACCCAGACGCTGCTCATGCTCTTCCTTCCTCTTTGTTTATTTTGACGTAACAGATGAAAGAAGGTCTGGCGTTGCATGGACAGATTATTGATGACACCTGCTAATATTTACTCGAATGCTTGCTTCAATTGCGTGTGAGCGATTTAGAACATTGATCGAAGACTGAATGATGATGATGACTGACAGACATGGTCTTTTTGTAAAACTTTCATTATATAAATTGGAAATAGACATGCAATATTAAACTGCTTTTTATTAAACTCCAGCATAATTGCTTTTTAAATTTGCCATGAATAATCTACACGTTTTAAGTTATTCAGTTAATGAATTTCATTATGTCGCGTGATTTTTAATAACCTGCAAACTTTTTTGTTTCAGTTCTTGAACTGAAATTGCCAAAAGATGAAGATGACGAGGAAGAAGATAAAGGAAAAGAAATGTCCACACCAACTCCTGAAAAGTCCAGACAGACTGATATTACCACGGAGGGTAATGATGTAAAAGATGAAGCGGATGTTGAGGCTTCTTCTTCCTCATCAGTGAAAGCTGAAGAAAGTTTAGGTGAAGACGACTGTTTGACCGGTGATGAATCCAAAAATGTTAAACCTTATTCGTATAAAAGAAGAGTTAGTGAAATGGCTGCAGTTGTATTGAGAATGCTTGAGGATGGTAAGTACCGCAGTGAATTGAATTATCGGTAAATGTTTCATTTCAACCATTTAAGTTATTTTAAAACTTATTTTTAGCTACAACATTTCAAAGACCAGAAATAATCATGAAAAAGTTGGAGCCTGGAATTTGGTGAGTAATATAATTTGGTAACGATTCATTAAAGAACTAAACATCAGGATGAAAAATTTTACACTTTGTCGTTTTTAAATTGTGATTTAGCTCAAAGAATGAATGTGTTGATGGAAACTGTGTGGTTCGAGCTAGAGGTCTGCCATGGCAGTCTTCAGATCAAGATATTGCAAAGTTCTTCAGAGGTCTTAATATTGCCAAGTAAGCAGTTTCATTCTTTTACTTCATATAAGCTCCAAAATTTTATGCAGCTCAAGTCATAACTAAATTGCGAATTTCTTTATCAATTTCTGCAGAGGCGGTGTTGCCCTTTGCCTTAGCCCTCAAGGCCGTCGCAATGGTGAAGCACTGATCCGTTTTGAATCTCAAGAGCATCGCGACATGGCCTTGAAGCGTCACAAACATCACATTGCTAATCGCTATATAGAGGTGTATAAAGCGTCTGGAGAGGACTTTCTTAGTGTGGCTGGAGGTAAGAATCTTTAAATTTATATTGTCCACATGCATAGCAGACAATCATTAATATTTAAAAACCTCAAAAATGTAAAAGCATAAAAATAAGCAAAAATCGTTAAGGTAGACAGCCAGCCAGACTCAGGTACCCAAGCGCAAACAATGTTGGTTTTTTAACTTATTACAACAATGCAGTGTTGTTACTTTACCCAGATAACATGATTTTGTCTTATCTTTGTTTCTTGATATGTCAATAATTGTTTTTCATTATATATTGCAATATTTGTCTTCAATTCAGCCTGTTAAACGATAAACTCTTGGCGACTGATTACCAGCTACTCCAGTACATTATAATGATGCTGACCCATTTTCATTTGGTGAAACACACTTCATAATATTTAAAGTAGGGTTTAATTATTGCGTAAAGTATTAAAGGGCACTATGACGCATTGGGAACTTAACTAGAGTATTTCGACATAAAATTCTGAATTCGTTCCACACAAAAAAAATCCTATTTTTTCTGGGAAAAAGATGGAACATTTTCCAAAAGACTTTGAACTACATAATTTAAAATTATCAACAACCACCACAGATAGTGAATATAACAACGCTCTCTTCATATTTTACCATATTCATAATATTTTGAAATCACTTTTTGTAAAATATATAAACAGTTCATTCATTAAGAAGGACTCTGACTCTATTAGTCAACACACCAGCAAAGAGTTTCTTTCTAATAATGAATATTGGGGAAAAAGCGAGAAAGGGCAAGACAGATATTTGAAGAACCTGAACGAGCTTATAAGCCTTAAAAAGCAGTAAAAACTAATATTACAAGCATGTCGCCTCCTCGCATGTACAAATCTCATTGAATCTCTATACTGCAAACTCATTAGCACGTCTCTTGTCTAGATTTAAACTTTTAAGCTCCATAAATATAATTATTAAAGTATAAAGCCACCAGGTTTTTAGTTACACTGCAATAATGAGGGTTTAACATTCGTTTACAATGGTTTTATTATGCTTGGGTTGCATATATGCAGTCAAACTTTATTGAGTCATCAACGACCCAACATTCGTCAAACTTTGATTCTGTAATCCCATCACCATCGTCATAATCAGCAAT
>JAANSO010002042.1:0-14602 GCA_036507315.1 Lepidocyrtus fimetarius
ATATAAGGAAAAAATGAAAGAAATAGTTGTTTCTCTCGTAAACAATACATAATATTTTCTTCGACAAGACAGAAGCTTTTTCTTAAATAAATATGAGTGTGCGCATATTCAATATTCTGCGTTTTCTGAATGTAATGAAGTAAGAAGAGGTGAGAACGAAGGACATGAATGAAAATAGACCCTGATGCCCTGATCTTCGTTCAAAGATACTTGAGAACCTCGAAGTATCTATTAAATAAATGTCCTTACATAAATGATTTCATGAGAAATGTTTTGAGGACTGATCTGAGATTTGTATTCTGAAGAGTGGAATTATTATAGGAGGATCTGTACAAGTATGCTCAATTTAAAATGAATGATGAGTTCAATGCTTACTTTATTCATGATAATTTGTCAAGTGACTGTATTGAACAATGACTAATGTTGCAGCCAACTATCAGCTTAGCCAGGGTATTAAGGGACCTGTGGCTAAATAAACTTTAAAGATTGGCAAAATCACAGAGATTTTTGCAAGTGCGTATAGAATTGTTGTAAAGCTAGTTTTGTAAATTGAAATTATTAAGTAAACAATAGCTTAAAAGTTTTACTTTACTCCGCTGCAGATTGATGTAATACGAAACCCATATCACCTTGAACACTTGTATTTCATATACTGCTGTTTTAATTTTATTAAATCCCAAGTACAATGCAACTCGCAATAAATCCTGGAAAAGGGCAAAAGAAGGACATTTTTAGGCACAAAAACAAATCAAGCTACAATACATAACAATACGTAACCACCGCATCGCTTCGTCATTCAGCAACGTGTATCTACAAGTGCATAAAGCCTGGAATAACCAGTCTCTAGATTTTTTATCAGCGAAAATCAAGATTTTTAACAATATTATACCTATATACAGCGAATAGCAAATGAAGCAACCTCAGATGATGATAACGTAATCTTTCAATGATTACACAATGAGAACGAAACAAAGCTCTTCCTCGCAATAACAATTCTTCCTGCCTGACCATCATCTTCCCGATAAATGATCATGTCATTTTCGCAAACGAAGCAAGATACTGGGCTGTTAATAACAATTCTTCCTGCCTGACCATCATCTTCCCGATAAATGATCATCTCATTTTCGCAAACGAAGCAAGATACTGGGCTGTTGCCATACTAAAATGTTTACTGAATATATGCAAGCAAATGATTTTAAACTTTTGAATAAAGTTATTTATTTTTCAATTGTGGATAGTAATTGTCGTCTCCAGTTGTACAAATTTTAATCTTATGATTAAGATTAGTTGTACCTGTGGAAAAGATAAATGTAATTATTATATGCTAAAAAATTAAGCAGAATTAGCAAATTAGAGAATTTGTATGCATTAATACATTTTTCATACTTAATTTAATATTTAATTTTATACCTATATTTGTCATTCAGTCGCATTCACAACTGCAAACAAGGAGAACTTGCTTCCATTTGGTTCAACTATTTTTTTCTATAGTTCGCCTGAATTGACTTTTTAAGTTTGTAGTTTTCCTTTTTCATATCATCGTGTTCTTAAAGTTGTTTAAAAATACCAATATATTATTCAAAACTGCATACAATGTTACGAAACAAGGTGAGAAAGTGTTTTAAATCAAATTAGCAACAATTTTCAAATCACGATGATGTATAATGTTGTTCTAACTTTTCCCAAGGTCATTTCATAATCGGAATTTCATGTGACTGCTGTTCCTTTTTGAGATTTGCGAATCGTTTTTTCATCTTATATTGTCCGGACAAGCGGCTTGGTCTGATATTTACATAAGTTCTGGACATTGCAAAACATTATGTAAGTAGTATAGTATCGAATGCCAGCATTTTAACAAGCAGCAGAAAAATTGTATCCCTTGATCCCATTTCTTCCGTTGTAATTGAATTATCACTTATTTCTTTGCACTGACCCTGACATTGACACAGTGATCTTTTTAATATACGAATGAACTACTTAAAAATCTAACTATTTTCATAACATCGTTTAACCCAAAGTACTCTTTTGTTGCTTATTGAACATTCTTGAGTCAAATATATTTGTGTTTTGTTCTGGAGAAATCATCAGCATGCAAAAGTTAATGATACAAATTCGATGTATAATTATGCAATTCTTTGATAGCTCCATTTAAACTTTTGCAAGAGTAGCTGATAATGACAGAGTCATATTTTGATGTAAATTATATGTAGTACTTTTGACTGTTCTTTAAAAATTGATCAATATTTTTTAAAAAGTGGTTTCTGAAGTATTTTCCATTTTAAGTGATAATTGTAAAAAATTAAACACAAATATACTGTCATATTTGTGTTTACATATTTGAGAGTCATGTGTGAGTGGTAAAATACTTTCATAAAAGAAGTGCATACAGAATTGTTAAATTATTATAAAAAGTAAAATAATTGAAATCCATCGCTTCACACATCATTTCATAATTTTAGTTTGAGCTCTTTGCTACATTTATAAATACCTTTTAATTGTCGTTAATTTTTGTTCCGGATGAGTTCTTTTTATAAAAGATTATATGAACATAAAACAGCGTTAGATTCGTTAAAATAGAATCCTTCATTTACATGTATTCTACTACGTAAAACGAATTTTATTGATTGATTCAGAATCATACTCAGGCTTGCCAATACTCTGGATCCCATCTACTTTGTGATACAGTTTTCCAAAAACGTGAAGGTCAAATTTAAGTAAAAGCAGACTATATACAATATATTGTGTACCTATATAATACCTCTTATTTTCCAACCTGTAAAAGTAAACATTATATGAGAGAGTCTGGCTATATTTCATCCTTCCTCTCAATCATTTCTAATAATGTTGACTAGTGGAAACAGGGCGTTAGAGAATATTTTCTTATTGCATTTCCTAGTAACATCATTAATCATTTTGCAAACTAGGTTTTGAACAGATCATACTTCTGCTTATATATTTTATACCAAAAACCCAAAATATATAAAAAAACACTATTGAATTTGGTTGTGATACACGGTATTGGCTACGCCCAGTTCCATTTTATACATTAAATACATTTTATTTCGTGCTTAAAATTGTTTCTGCACTTCAAAGGCTCTAATATTTATTAAGCGTTCGAATCTAATTTGCATAATTTTATGCAACATAGCGAATTCTACAATTTTTACACATATATACGTAAGAAAGTAACAGATTCAGTGTTTGCCAGAACAACACCTACGCAAAAAGCTTGTTTATCTGTGGAGAAAGTGCTATTACTCAAGAAGAAACGGACTTTCTTTTACTCCATCTCGTCAATTTCTCCATAAAGTATTCTCTTTTGGCTTTCATACGTTTTAACAATGCCCGTTTGTAGATATTTTTTAAGCTGGAAATGTCAAGATCATTAAGTCTTTCCTTTTAACAACAAAGCGTACTTCAAGAAAGAATGTGTGTGCTTCTTGTACTTTCTTTGTTTCATTGATGCAGTCCTTGTTTTCCTTGACAGCCATTTATGTAGCTGGAAAACATTGTATTGTAACAGTAATGGTGGACTTTGCCTCCTTTAACTACACTCATGTGTGCATTTAAATAAATGGAATATTCTGACAAAGCGACAGCTTTCACTTTGCATTAACAAATGACTTTCTTTACGGAGGATTTGTAGTATTTTCTGCGTTTAACGTGTACATCTTAAAAAATTAATGCACTGAATAAAATCATATACATAATATACAAAACTACAGAATATGGCTTGCATGACGCATGATGATGTTGTCTAAAACATGATTGATTGTATGAAAAAATCAATTATTGTCCAAATTTAATGATTTGTAAATAAGAAAACGACTAAAGGACATAATATCTACGGTATTTCAGGTAAATATATATCAAAAGGTAAATATGGAGGCGTATAATAAAAACACAGGGACAAATTATGTAGATCTTGATTAAGTTTTATTGATGTGAAAAGTTTGCTTTTCCAATAAAGTAATAGACTCATGTCAACTGGAAAGACTTTTTATAGCTTACTACCCTATCATTTCCCATGTTTTCTACACAAACTATTCCTTCAAGGTTGTACCATTTTTAACAACAATTCTTCAAGGTTGTATCGATCTTTAGTCATAAAGGTGTGTCAATAATACCGCAAATAGATCGATTCTTTCCAATTTCATCTCAAAAGAAAACTTATATTGAAAAGAAATTATTCCATAGTTAAACGTGATCTAAAATGCGTGTAGTTTCAGTTGACTACATTATGATAATAATAGAAATTTACACTGGATCATTGAAGCGTCTGGAAAATTTAAGTTTTTTCGAAGAATAACCGTAATTGACACTTTTGGGTTGGATTTTGCCTCTATCTAATTTTTAATTCAAAAAAGTTCTATAATACTAGAAAAAGTTTTAAAAAACTATTTTCACTTTCATTGATCAAGTTCTAAAACTCATTTAAGCGTGTTAAAATCTTTTCCTGTTTGATTACTGAAAAGAAATCAGTGGTTTAGTGGTTATGATGTCTAATTGGCCCACCTTGTCATTAATAGTCAGCATATATACGTATGTACCTCTACTATCCGAAGTAGTATGCCAGATTCTAATATGTCGGAGTTGAATTTGGATTCAGTCCACCAAGTATGTAAAATTCATTTCTTAAAAGGAAAAATAAGAACATACTTTTATAATATTACTACATATTATGCTATATCGTTCTAGAACAAGTTGCTTTGTCCGAAATTTACTCAATCATTCCTCGTTTTTTGACGATTGAATTGGCAAATGAATGAATTTCGCATGGAAAAATCTAGCAACGATGACGCTTTGTTTTCCTTCTTGTTCGAGCCAAATTGCCGACTCGGACTGAATAGAAGTGCAAATTGTGCAGTATATTGTGTGGTTTGCGTATGAATAGGCAAATGACGTCACTACATTTCCCCGTCATCCTTGTTTCTGTAAAGCCGCAAGCTAATGCTAATATTTGTATAGTGTATTGCTGATATATGTGAATGAATATCATCCTGCAATTTAACATTGCTTCAATAATCGTTTAAGAAAATGTTTTTATTGCTCTTTAAAACAAAATTTTTATTTGCTTTTGTAGAATATGTTTTCTATGTTTCATTCTGTTATTTTTGAAACAAGCCTTTTCTAAGCGAGCATTTGTTACGAACGCTCCGTGGCAGAATTTTAATCCGAAAATAAAAATTGGAATTGTTTCATCGTTTGTCTCATATTTAGTAAACTGAACAAATTCAAACAATTCGGATGAATCTATTGTTTATGGTTTACAATAATTTTTATCCTTCGATGAATTTGATGTCGAAAACAAATTTCTAGAAAGCATATTTTAAATTTAAACATCCAAAAATATTTTCTTTGTCGTTTACGCCCCCACAACATACTATGCTTTCTTTACGCTTCAGTGCCTACTGAAGATTACTTCGATGATGGTAACATTAAAAGCATCGTTGCTGAATAGCCTGGCACTTCTGGTTTGTTGGTCAATACTTTCCCTGGTGATAGTATTTAAAGAAAGTTAAAGGAATTGGAAAAAGGACCAAGTACTTTAACAATGTTTCTTCCAATAGACAATTGGTAACTTTTTCATACCTTCTACTTGTCTTTCTTGCTTAATAGGACAAAATAAATTGGTCATTGCTTTAATGACTGCTTTTTAAAAGTGTTCCATTCAATTTGGCTTAAAATACGAAGTTAAACTTTAACATTATATAGCTACAAAAATGTTGACAGCGGTAGTGAGGCATACATTATTTAATAATAATAGGTTAATAAATATTTTCATTACGGTTACCCTAACCGTGAAGTTAATTCGGCTTATGTTGAATATTTAGTAATAATATTTGCTTAGGTTGGTTGTAGGTATCTCGCATTCTCGTATTAAAATTGTACTTTATATTTAAGATTAATAAACCTGAAAGCATTTAATTGACAAACCAGTCCATTTATTGGATGAAATTTTAATTATACTTTCAATCAATTGGTTTAATATCGAAAAAAGTAGTACTATTTTACTTCTTTTGGACAAAGCCTAGCATTAAGACATCCAACAAGTATTTCACTACATAATGGCTTTCAAATTTGCTTGTAAAATTGTAAATGTAAAATTTACTTACTGAAATAGAAAGGATTATATTCGTGCATAGTTACATTTTAAATATTGGGGAATGAAAAACATGAATCGGTTAAAAAAAGCGAACAGGAAGAGCGGAAATTAGGTCTATACTTGCTGAATGCAAAACGAGGACTGGCAGATTCCTTTTTAATACTTTCTTCTTTTCCTGTGTCCCTGAGAATAATATTGATATCGAAGTGGAGCAGAAGCAGTGTTTCTGCCATGTTTTGCGTAGGTGCTTCCGATTTGTTTGCAAATAGAAACTATAACCATATAGGTAACTACATAACGTTTTCCTGCTCTTTCATACTTACACTCCAAGAATTATATTATATCAATAAACAGTATATACCATGTGATTTTTGCAAGTTTTTCGTGCAGAAAAAGTGAATCACTATATTCTCGAATCTACTAGGATTGAGGATGTGAATTGATGATGTCAACAGAATGATCTATCGTATTCCTAGGAAGGCTTTTTGAGTACACAGATAGCCCTTTTAGGCTAACAGACTTCTAAAACACCTATGCAAATTTTGTTAATAATTAACTATAAATTGATTATGTAAGAGCAACAAATACAGAGTTTACGTTAACAAAAAATATTTCATTGAATCTGCAAGTCCATATGTATAACCACTAAAACGTTGCAAATAAAGCAAGTTTTCATTTTTTACAAAGTATTATATTATTTTTGACTTTTTAAACTTAAAAGGGGCATGATAAGACATTGCAGAATTTTAGTATGCGGATGAAGTAGGCTTCACTAAAAAGCCTAACTTGGTTAAGAATGGATTTCCTTTGGATATACATGGCGTTTGCGCCATTCCATGTTTAAGTTGTGCTGCTAGCTGCACCGTCAGCAACAAAGAAAGGAATACCAATGCTCAAACAAAGCTTAGCGATTCACTTTTCCCCTTACAACAGAACTGGAGAAAATTCTTGCTTTCCTACTCCACTATACCTGAAATAGAAGCATCGTTAAAACTCCAAACCGTTTTTGGAATGTAGGAGTAGCTTTGATATCGTATTTACAACTAGAAAACAATATGCATAGCCCACATTTTACTCTCACCACCCCCTCTTCTTGTTGAGAAACCTTCTCCGACAGAGAAAGCTCTCTTTGGCTTACTTGAAAAGATGAACGTCATAGGTACAGCTCCAATGCGACGTCGCCATCCGTTAAGCCTTTTTTTGCTGTTGTGTTCCGTCTTATAGCCATTGCATAGATATACAAAAATGAGTATAAATTATGAACATCCTATTGAAAGGAGGAACTTCAACGGAAAAAACTTTATAGACAAAGAGAAAGTATATGCAAGCACTGACTGCGTGCCTCCATTTGACTAGTGATGAGAGGAGCTGTTTCTACTGGAAGCCGAATTTCGTGAAGAGTCGAGCAGCTGCCAAGGATATTTAGGTCAAGGGTTCTAGGCTAGCTGTCTACAAAAAAAATGAATGCTTCCTATAAAGTGTCTTCTATAATATGCATGCTGAAAATACTACACAGATACCTACATACAAAAAGACATTATCTTAACTACAAGATACAATGAAAAACAGAGTTTGAGGGTATGAGGAGGACTTATTTTGGTGATATGTGTTTAAAAAGTAACTTCAGTTTTACTGCATTGAGTACTACGATGGTTATAATGTACCTATGAATAACAAATTCACACTCACTCCCTCTCTTGAAGTTTCTCAAAATCTAGTATATGCTTGGGTCGACAATTTTAAATTCAGGAGAACAGCTCTGCGCTTTCACTCAAACCGTGAAAGTACTTGACGTCTCCTTATTCTTGTTCTTAAGTTGAACGATTCGTACTATTCAGAAAGAATAAATAGGGCTCACAATTAATGTCCGCTTCACTTCCCATTCAATATACTTTTAATACGGAAACAGCAATTTTCCTGTCCCATTTCATCCCTTTTATCTGATTTTCTTTCATGCACAACTCTAGATTAATTTCCTTTTGATATTGATGCAAAATTATGTTATACCAGAAGGGTTTGCAGCAGCAGCTGAAAAGTTTCTAATAGGATTCACTTGAATAAAATGGAAACGCTGAAGTAAAAAATTGAGCTAATTACACAAACCAAACCCAGCCATAAGCTAGCATGGATAGGGACATAGTATGAGTTTTTGCATATTTGTGTTCTATTTTAGAATAGATATTTTCGCCTCAATTACTAAATTGAATGTATGAAATTTTCTTTCAGAGCGTGTCAATACAAGAAAACAAAAGTAGCATGAATTTGACCGATTTATTATTATTTTTTAAACTTGGGAAAGGAACCGAAAAGAGAAAGTAGCAAAAATAGTAACTTATTTTTGTAATGCACTAGAAATTCAGGCATCAGAATAACAATTTACGGCTTCTATTCTATAATTACTCATCATGTTTAAATATTATACGAAATTTGAAAAATATGCTGAAAGATAAACACAATTGAGTTTTAATTTTATTCGATTCAAATATATGTACATACGTGTGAGTATGGATTGAATAGTTGGCTATATTTTAGGAAATTACGTAAAATAGCAATAGCTAGAAAACTGCTAAATTGGAAGCGTCCTTTAGAAAAGAAATGAAAGTATCAACTTTGGTATTTACTTAACTTTTTCAGATATAAGGTTACCAACTGTAAAAATTGAAGGTCATTTATGAAACCATAAAGGATTTGTCATAAATAGTTAGTAGTAGCAGCATAGCATACTGAATCAAATTACTGCGAAAGAGTAAGAGCACCAAATAAATCCAGAAAAAATAATTATTCTACACTACTACACTTCCTAATTTCCTTGCACGTTTCTAATTACATATTATTCGATATTAATCACCATAATTTTGTTTGGTATTTTAGCATGCAAGCAGGTTTTTCACATACTACAAATTTATATCGTGTGGAGAATAATTTATTTAAGTTTTTTGTTTTCATATGATGCATAAAATTTGCAACACTTTATTCCTTCAAATGTGTAAGTAAAATTTTATGAAATAGAAAATCCTTCTCGACATCATGTAAAAGTTTATGTTTAAATATTGTAAACACAAAGTTTTAATATTTCAATTTTCTTTTCTACACGGAATCAAATCCATTCTGTTATGAATGCATATGTAAGAGCTAACAGTAAGGTAAGATATTGTAGAAATGGATAAAATTAGCTTGGAATGTATTGCATAATATGTAAGTTACATCTATGGAGCCCTTAGAGCCATCCTACTATAAAAGTGCCACTTGGACCTTCATTCCTTTTTTCTACTCTTCCCTATCCTATTTCGCAAGTCTAAAAAGTGAAAGTGACCTTGGGGGAAATAGATCCTTGAATGAAACAGACATGCCCCTTTGCCTTTTCAAACGACTTCACGAGCTAGCCTGAAACTAAAATATATATTCTTCGTACTTGTGTATTTTTATCCTTATTACGTAGATAAAAATGAGCCTTGGTTGCGTAATATTGGTAAAAATGTATGAGCTTAAACTTATTTTTCAATTGATTTATAGTATGAGCTTTAAAGGGTTTAATTAAACTTTGTAATGCTTAAATTTAATTGTATTTAGCAGGTGCAAGCAGATTAAAATGAGACAATTCCCTCTAATACAATAATCCTGTTGAGACTTTGAGCTATGTATAGAAACTTATAATATAACGGACAAAATAGAGGGCTTTAAAATTAAATTGTCCACAAAGGGAAAGCTACCTAGGTAAATGCACGTGGAAAGCCCCGTCCTTGTTTCTTTCACTTTTGAAAGAAATAAAAGCACTTCCTGTTTCACCAGGGTAAAAATACTCTTTGACTAAACCGCAATTTAACTGAATGAGCTTTCATCTTTTAATTGCATAATTAATTTCTAAAATCACTAGAATATGACACGAGAATGACATGGCGGCATGAATATGTGATGCTGAAATCACGGAAATGGAGAAAGTTTTTGACCTCGTGCATCAATTGCGCAATATTATGATCACGCATTTCGGATGTAGCAAGATGCCCCGATTCCTTTGAGAAGGGTTGTGGGAAAAGGCAGCTCCGGTGAAATTTTTTGTTGTTGTTTTCAATTTCTGTTGAATGGAGTGCATTTAATTTTGTTGCGTAATAATGGAATGGTGATTTTAATTAGTGATTTTAGAGTAGTTATTTTTAATTAAATGCTTATTTAACTGTTTACCTTACTATCTATAATTACAAAGTTTTTATTTTGTGTATCACAAGTTTTCTATTTATTTTGTTAAGTTTGTAGTGGCCGGTGTGCATGAGAGTTGATGATAAAATTAACAAATTAATTAGCATTTAACATAATCATAATTAAATTTCTTTTAAATATTATTCACGTAAAAAGGATGCCGAAACTAGATGACAGCACAGCCATTTCGGCTGCTGTGAAAGCTGGAAATATTAACATTTCCAATGGTATGGAGTAAATTGTTTTAATTTAATTTACAAAGTACTATACTATTCAATGTTGAGCAATTAACTATGATAATCGTTTTTCCTCTAGAATACTTTGAAATAGAAGATAAATTGTCAAAAGATAAGGAGGAGGTGGTGAAGGAATTGGAAAGGAGGAAAAGAGCCCGTCTTATGAACGTCAGTACGGATGATGATGAAGTTAAAAAAGATCTAAGGACTTTGGGGGAACCAATTTGTTATTTTGGAGAAGGACCTGCGGACAGACGAGAAAGATTGAAGGAAGTTTTAAGCAGGTCAGTTGGCAATATTAATGAAAAGCATTTAGGCTACTATTTTTTAAATCTAATTTTACTTTATGTCTGTTATTTATTGTAGAACAAACGGATTGGAGGTCCTTTTGAAACGTGACCAGGTAGAACTCGATAAGCCTCCAAAAGAAAAAGAACTAGAGGTAACGTGGTACCATGAAGGTCCTGACAGTTTACGCGAAGCGAGAAGATGGATAACTGGTGAGATTAGACATTTTAGCTAATTAATATCAGTAATGAAATAATACAATTTAATTTGTACTAATGTATCAATTTTTTGTTTAAGATTATTCAATACCAAGAGCACGGGCTAGATTAGAAGAAGCTAGAAATCAGCAAAACATTCCCGATAATATTAGCACTGCTAAACGCCATGAACTTACTAAGAAATTGCAACATTCTACAATACAATATAGTCAGGTTGGAGATAGCAGGCCAATATCATACGTACAGTTTAGTCCAAATTCAAAACTTTTGGCAACTGCGTCTTGGTGAGTAGTTTTATTTTTGATATCCTGGTACTGGTACCTAACCTAGCTATAAATAACTGTATAATTTTTATTTTTAGGTCTGGACTTATCAAATTGTGGTCTGCGCCAGATTGCCAACCCATTCGCACTCTGAAAGGGCACTTGAATAATGTCGGTGCTGTTGTGTTCCATCCCCAAGCCACCTTAACTTTGGAAGACGAAGCTTGTTGTTTGGCATCCTGTGGTGCTGACGGTACTGTAAAATTGTGGAGTTTAACTAGGTAAAACAGAATACAAATTGCTGACATTTTTCATTGGGATTAAATGTGTTAATTAAATAAATAAAAAAGATTTGTCCCGTGATTACAGCGAAGACCCATTGGCGGATTTGCCTGGACATCAGCAGCGAGTTTCCAGAGTAGCATATCATCCATCCGGGCGATTTCTAGCAACCTGTTGTTTCGATAATTCCTGGAGACTGTGGGATCTAGAGCAGCAGGAAGAAGTCCTCCATCAAGAAGGACATAGTAAACCGGTTTACTGTATGTCTTTTCACACAGATGGATCTCTGGCCGTCACGGGGTAATTTTAAAAGCGCAGATACTACAAACATTAGTTAAAACTAAATGTCAAGAAATTAATGATATATTATGAAAATCATATCAATCATTGTATTCAAATTTATAGCGGAATGGACTCTTTTGGCCGAGTATGGGATTTGAGGACTGGAAGTTGCATCATGTTTCTGGAAGGCCATTTAAAATCCATTTATGGAGTAGACTGCTCGTCAAATGGTTTTCATGTCATAACTGGCAGTGATGACAACTCATGCAAAGTCTGGGATCTTAGGCAAAGAACTGTTTTATATACAATTCCTGCTCACACAAACTTGGTATCCGCGGTAAAGTTTCAAAAAGATGGTGGCAATTTTGTTGCAACTGCCTCATATGACAAGACGGTCAAGGTACAGCAACCATACTTTTGTTATTCATTAAACATTACTTAACGTTGATGTCATAGTGCAATAATGTAACTAATGCAAGGATCGTTTACAATTTTAGATATGGCTCAGCAAAACCTGGCAACCTTTAAAAACCCTTCAAGGGCACGATGGGAGAGTCATGTGCGTCGATCTTTCACCAGATGGAGAATACATAGTAACAAGCTCATTTGATAGAACGTTCAAAATATGGGGCCCAGATTAAATAGAAACTGGAAACTATATGTGCAATGGCTATGAACTGTAAAGTGATCACTTTTGTCTCAGATTTTTAACGGTTAAAAGCAATAAATCAGAAAAAATATTTATTTATACAAACTCTTATCCTCTATTAAAAGTGAAGCTAGAGAAAGTTTAATAACATGCGATTATTTTTTTATTCATTTGGGCCGTTGTCTTCATTCTTGGGAATATCGAGCTTATTGACAAAGTTTTGGATAGCCTGATTTGAATTAAGATAGATTGACTGAGCAAGCTTGCCCGGTTGGAATCCAACAGTCGTAAGCCAATGAAAAAATCGCAATGGAGGTTTTCCTATTTTCGAAATGGCGTTATCAATAGTTGTTCTGAGATCTTCCCTACCTCCGTGAATCCCAATGCCTTCTTGATATGCATGAGGCACAATTGAAGGACCTGGTGGTATAGGCTTTGCTTTTTCACTTCCCTTCTCTGGATTCTTCTTGCTGCTGTCACTGTTACCAGGATTTTTTGCACCAACATTAACATCGGGGCCTGAGTCCCCAACGTTGATATTTTCTTGTGTAATAATTTTTTCTTCACCATCAGAATCAGTGTCGTCAGGATTTATTTTGCTTACGCGGTCTTCAGAGTCAGCTACTGCAATGTTTTCAAGGATCCGACAAACTTTTTCCCTTTTCTTGCTCCTCTGACGCGGTGTTGTCCACATCTGCATTTTCTTCCTCCGGATTTGATTCCGTTTCCCCACTTCCCGACCCACCGATATTACCAATATTGGCTTGTCTTCCTCTTACCCCTTTGTTTTCTTTTACGACATGGTACTTGCTTAATCCACCTGGTTTCCTTCCAGCCTCCGAGATTAGAAAATCTGAAAATATAAATGATTGTTTAAAGTTCAAAAGTTACTTCTGTGTTCTTGAAGGTTTATTGTTTGTAGTTTTTTTTACTGTATTCAGCATTCGTCAGTGCGAATAGCAAGAAACCAACAGCAAACGGTAATATCTTTTCAAGGTTCATGATACTGCAAGTCCTTATATAAATTGTAATCTTTTCTTCAAAAACTAAAACGGATAAATTAATCTATAGGATGATGTTAAAATGCTTAATTGGTTATCACTTCTTTGTCAGACACATTAGCTGTTAAAACTAATTACCTCGTTTTGAGTATTTTAATGTTTATAATGATTGCATGTAATTAAATGACGAAGTTATAATTGGTCACTCAGAAATTGATATGAGTCATCAAATTAACATCCTTTATTATAGCAAGAACAAATAGGAAGTACATAACCAGTAATCAAAATTTTTATTCTAATTAACTTGTTACAAACATTTCTACTAATAAATGTATTTTTTATTAAATGTTTACCCTAAAATTTCAAATTGGGGATTCTGATATGCTTAAACATTGAATCAGAAGATGACATCCAGCTCCGGTAAGGAATGGTAGCAACTTGGCGTGGTCTCCCAACTACCATCGTTCCACCCGATCCTGATCGTAAACCAAATTCTCGTGGAAGATTATTTCCAGTAATTTCAGGAAATGGAACTTTTATAATACTTCCATCACCATAATGAATTTCCACCGGATGGATAGGGTTGACAATCACTTCGTCATTTGGATGCACGCTAGAAGGTCCTTTGGATACAGCAGTACCAGAACCAGTATTCTTGTTACCAGAACCGGTATTTTTATTACCAGTCTCAACTGAATCTGACTCGCTATAGTCAGGTACCACGACCTTTTTGTTGCCATTGGATCCTGATCCTGAAGAGGAACCAGAACCGGGTGGTTTACCTCCTCCAGACGTCTTTCTGTCATCATCCGCCTTACTTTCTTTCCCATGGGTACTGCCGCCGCCTCCTTTTGTATCTTCATTTGAATCATCGTAATTGTTAAAAAATCCATCTGGAACTGGCTTACCTTTTACACAACAATAAATAAATGAAATAAAATTGTTCGAATTTTTAAAGAATATATTTTTATTATGCTTTCAGTATTATACCTTCTGTCGCAAGAAAGAACAAGCCTAAAATCAACAGACCTATGCACAATTTAAGCTTTAAAGCCATTTTGGGGCAATGAGAAAAACAAATTT
>JAANSO010002043.1:0-14602 GCA_036507315.1 Lepidocyrtus fimetarius
TTTTGCAAGAAATCTTCGGAAATTCAGGTACTACAAAATATATTTTTTAATTTTTGATAATATTATTTAAAGTTTTGTTTTTAACCAAGGCATTTCTCGCTTTCACATAGTAGTTCTAGTTCTACTAATTCTACATGCGACGATTCACTTTATTTTGATATCTTATTTTTTGGTAGCAAGATGTGTAACGCATTAACGTATTATTACTACGTATTTTCTTATCGGTTAACAATCACATTTAAATGTCGTTGAAGCTATAACATATCAAAAGCAATGCTTTGAAAGAAAGGTACAGGAATTAAGGACTAGTTTAATCTACAATTTATTATGTAATAACAATAAATTGATGATTGCTATTCTAAAAATAATGGCTCGCCCAATAATTCGATGAAAAAATATACGTATGTACTTTTCTTTGACTATGTACACTAAACATAATACTTATTATATCCTAATTACATAAACATTCAACTAGATTAGTTGATGCGTCACACGGTTGCCAATACATACTTTCAAATGAAATTTTCTCTCACACTTACTGATATCCAATAGAGTGCCTATAAGTATTCAAAGCTCTATCATTCTATAAATTGATTTGTAATGAATGTAGTACCCATACAAGTAACTAAATTAGGATGTGCGCACATTACCATTGATTTACAACATTAAGCCTCCACTAATAATCCTAATATTTATTAATCTTTGATATCGATTGATCTAATTTGACAGTGTGATATGAAATGGACAATTTATTGTTTGACCATAAAAAAATAGCATGGAATTCAATTATCAGCAGAGCTATACAAAACGTGAAACTAGAAGCCATAAAGTACAGGTGTCGCTTGGATATGAATTTGTTTTAGGTAACTTCAATAGTCCAGAACCTAGTTTAAATATTAACATTCTAGTATAAGCCTGGTTTGAAATAGTAATTATTAGCAGCTTTCATTGCGCCATGTAATTGGGAGATACTATTATTCTGTCCTGTTTTAAAATTACATAAGATTAAGATGTATCTACCAATTATTGCAGATACTTGTGTTCCTTTAGACACTATCGGGAGCAGGCTCCCATGTCAGTAATTGTAAGCTAGCTGATTTTGCAAGTTCCATCCCGCCAGAAGATCCATAGTTGTTTAAGGTTGCCGTAGCCGCATCTCGAGCAGATCGAAGTGATCGTGTGTAAAGCTTCAGAACTTGACAGTTGCAGGTAACGGAAAGTGCAATGAAAATACCCTGAAGAGCAGAACCACATGCATAGATAATCCAAGCAAGCTTCCAACCCAAGAATACTGCAGCAGCTCCAGACATTACAACAAAGAACAAAAATAACATAATTCGAACAAATAGCAAGAGCTGAAGTCGTCTCCTTCTTGTTGCCTTTTCTTGTGCCTGAAATTTAAAAAAATTCAAGTCGTCAATTATTAACTAACCTTAAACCAGCCTACTTCGACAGCCGTGCCACGACTGAAAATTTAAAGTCGTGGCCGTGCCGAGTAACCAAGTCACGATCAGCAATATTTTAATCTTTGAATAATGTTCTGATCCTCATCCATATCATATACACATAAATTATGGTTTAAAATATGGATGGTATTTTCTGGTTATATTTATACGATCTTATATAGTATTTGGTTTGGCAATAAATTTTATTAGAAAATGTAGTGTGAAATGAGCATCTCCAATGTTCAATATTGCTTTCTCTTTAAGGACGTTTTGAACTTCTTTTGATTTGATGATTCTATTATATTTCAGGAAAGATAAGATGTATATTACTTCCGTGCCTGAGCATAAAATTCAAGTAAACAATAAAACATGGTCATCTAAAAACTTTTGATTTGATGATTCTATTATATTTCAGGAAAGATAAGATGTATATTACTTCCGTGCCTGAGCATAAAATTTAAGTAAACAATAAACAGTAAGCCAACGGAAATTTGATTTAGCTGGAATACTTTCACCTGAGACGCTATCAAAGATGTGCTAAAATTTACTTGTATGCTCAAAGATCTCTGAACAACTTTTCTTTTGAGATTCTATTCAAATACTGTTAAAGAACGCTAGTTCGCATAATCCTTTATATGCGACATATTTTTGACAATGAAGTTCTAATTTTCCTCTGATATTTTAAAATTGATATTTTTATGCTTACATATTTTATCTTAGCTTTTATTTTTATTTTAAAAAATCATAGAAAGCCTTTTTCGCAAATTTCCTTTAGTAAAAAAGGTAGTTTAATAGAAAAATTTAATCAATTGGTAACAAGTATAGTGCGAGTATTATGAAAGGTCCATTTTCTCAAGCCTCTTTTTTGAATTGGGTTCTCTCCATCTTACTTTTTCCATTTTCCTTCCTTATCTCTATTTGCTCTCTGCTGGTTCTTTAAAATATTCCAGCAAGTTGCTCGCCAGTTATAGTAGTGGCTTTGTGTGTAAAGTCAATTTTGCGAAATCAAAACTGTTTTACTAACTCATCATACTTTTTATTTGAAAATATATGTAGCAAGACAAAAATGTTTACTTTTCTAGAGAACAATTTTCCTTTTTATTTGAAACCTCAAACATTATTTTTTCATGAGGAGCGCGTAGCCCTTAATCCTTGATATTATATCAAATGAAAACTCCATTATTTGGTCAGATGAGCGAAAAAGAGTGTAAACAAACGAATGATGGCCCACTAATGAAATGGGAAAATGTTAGCACAGAAGAAAGGAAATGGTTTCAGCATCTTTTCCTTTACTTTTATACTCCGGCTCTATTATTTTCAGACATAATAATATACGTAGCTCTTGAGCTAAATTGTGTGTTCCATCACTGTTTTCCATTTGTGGAAAACTCTCTTAAATACACGACCATATGAGTGAAGCTCAAATAAAGGGATTTTCGAGCTTGAGCATATAATATGTATATCCTAATGCGTAACTATAATGCTCTCTCCGTGTAGAAGCATTATCTTCATAGGCGACCTTATAAATAAGGCCTTAGGAAGTGCTCTCTATTCTTTCCATTACAATGTTACGGTTTCCATTTCCAATTCGTTCCACTACAGTAGCTACTTCTTTTTCTTTAGGAAAGCATCATTATTACAAAAAAAGCATTTCTAATGCTCCAATAAAAGTCGTAAAGTTTTATTTAGTTTTTCCTTTGCTCTCACAGTCTCTAATTCAGAACAACAAAAATCCAAATGCACGTCATGTAGAAATAGTTATCGTGAAAAATTTACTGTTGCTTTGCTTTTTACTGTTTGTGTGAGAGAAAGCCGGTATGTTACGAATGCGATGAAACTGTTCTGTTGACGCCTCAGTTGTGACAATAATAATGGCTGCACATACTACTGCTGCTTGTGCTTATGATGAAAGGCAGTATGACTAAAATAACCCTTGAAGAATGAAAAAAGATCCTTGCAGAAGATACTACTTGAATAGAATTTCTATAAAATCTTCTTGTTGTCTTTTAGGGATTTCATGACTTATTTTGCTTTTCCTTTTGTCATAGTTTAGGTCAAGCAACAACAACGTTTTGATGAAGCGCATAGTTGGCGTAGGGCGCCTGGTTTTTATTGTCTTGTCATAATTTGTAGATATAGGCATTCAAAAAATTCAACAAAAGGAAGATATTATAAGAATTAGAATTTTTGCTTTGCTATGTTATAACCACCCTTTCCCCCTATTTTATTGCTATTTGCCAAACCTTGCTGAGGTTTGTTTGTGGTGTTTTGCAAGTACTACTTTTTACTGGAATTGTTATATTTACAAAGCTGTTAAGGAAATGGCATTACATGGTCATCTAAAAACTTTGCAGCAACATTTGTTCTACCCAAGTATAAGTAATGGAGTAAATTTTCCTAAACTTTCTCTGAACACAAACAGAGCATCCTTTATGGTTTTCCATCGTATTTTTCCACCAGAGAGTGACATGGATAGGCATGTTTGAAACACTCACGGCAGTTGAGATGAATAGTAAACTTGTTGTACTCGTGTTTCTGAAAAGGGATAGGATCCTAAACTTTTAAGGCATGTATTATATACTCAATTACAATGAATTGTTGATGAAAGAGAAAGTCATTAAATAATAATGGTCATTTAGAATGAAATCGTAAATACTATATTATTCTCTAATTTTATGAGTAGGATAAATATCAATTCTATTTTTGTTTCCGAGGCTGTACACATTTCTCGTTTTATAAACTTTGCCAAACAATAAAGAATGGAGCTATAGATGGGTGCATTATTTCACAACTAGAAAGTCTCTTCTCTAGAGTGCTTTTTCTTGAAAAATTCCTATTCATAACTTCTAACCTCTTATATAATATTCACTATAGTAAGTCTTTTATACAAGTCAAATCGTATAAACTTTTGTATAATCAATGTAAATGTGTATTGTTGCGTAGAATGCTAGAATGACTGGAAAAGCAAATTGGGAAACAAAAACCATTAATCAAAAAGGACGCCATTACCTTTCTTGATGGAGCAAAAGCAGCAGCCACTCGAATAGCGATAACCCCTCTCACCACGTAATAAATCGTCACTGCCAGAAGAATCCAATATGGTATTAAAAATGTGAGAAAGAAAGTTTGATTTGAAGGAAACCAACAGTTGTGCGGTTTCAGCTCGGTAGCCGTCACTTCACCATCGCCTCCGTTATAGCTCTAAAATATCAAATAATTTTGTTAGATATATTACAGCGAAAAGCATATCTGAAAAGCTATTATCAAACATCCCATCTCCAATTTAAATCCACTTGGCTGGTTTTACAAAAAAGAATTGTTGTTTCTCCAATCACATTTTTTACAACTTTTCAGCTTGTGTAAGTGAAAGCTGATGAGGGTAATGGTTCTTGGGAATTTAAAGAAAGGAAATTGAATTCACAAGTTTCTTAATAACTAAACTTGAGTGCAGATGCTGATAACAATGTCAACGATTGTCAACTGTCAACAGAACAGAATCCTTGTAGGTAGTTACTTTCAACTTTGAAACCGGAATACAAAAGTTCAGCATTGCTTTTAGGATTGAAATATTTTGATTAACATGAGACTGTTTTATAACATTAGTGAATGGTTTTAATTATGTAATTCTTTAGTTTTTATATTTTTATTTAGTACATTTTTATAGAAAAGAGTAATAGTATTTGTCTGCAAGAAGTAAAAGACTTTACTGATGATGATTGATGCGTCGTTTCGAATTGCGATGAGCTAATACTTACAAAAGTGTCAGGAACTCAAGTGTTGCTTTCTAAAGTATTTAGTTGCACCAACCTCCAATATAAGTTTCGTCGAGTTCGTACTTGTAGTGAAACGAGTGAGAATCATTATTATATAATGTATTTCAAGACTAAGACGATATAATATTTAGTCTAATGGCTTCTTCCTGCACAACTTATGAAAACAGCGATTCGTCATTGTTATCATCAGATCATCCGAAATGCTGACAGTGGAATTGAGTGATTTCAATTTTATTGGTTAATAAATTATCACTCTTACTTTCAAACTTTCCAAAATACTCTTTGGAACTAAGAATTCGTTTTTTCACAAATGATAAAATCATGTCCTTAAAAGAGTATATCAAAATTGAGTACTTTTCTTCAGGTTTTTTCCATTAGTGCTCTTCGCTTACCCATTCCCCCTTTTTACCCGTAGAATATTTCAAATGGATTGCAATATACAGATGGTTGACAGGCGGAAGAGCGAACAACCATAGAATTGAAACAAGTTATTTACGAACTTTTTCGTACTTTAGTCTAATGCCAATGTTTCAGTTTATTTTCCACAAATGAAATTTTCATGTAAAACTGTCACATACAGTGAGCTGAAAAAAGTAGATTGGGTTTTTGTACTGCTTGCAACCATCACGAAATTTTGGTAATTCCTTATTTTGTTCAAATGTTAAAACTCACCTGGACAAAAATAGCACCTCCGAGAAGCGCAGCTGGAAGAGCCCAGCCCAGCAGCGAATATTTGAGAAAACTAGCCAAAAGTGACGGCGGTGGACAATCAATTAATCCCATTTGATTTTTCACAGTGTAAAAGAGATCATGCGTAGCAGCCAACAACCAACACACAACAGAAAGTCTAGAATAATGAAGTCCCAAGGCAAGGCTTACACAGAGATCCGCAGCCTGTAAAATATTAAATTCAATCATATACACTTGTTGCAATCAGCTTCAAAAAAACTGATTAATTACTGATAATTACCTTTCTATCTAATGTCAAATTATTTAGGTTTTGATAATAACTGAAAATTACGTAAGCATATTTTTTAAAATTACTACTTTTTTGAAAAGGGTAAAACGAATACAAATGAGTGTTTAAATTAAATGATAATAAAATCTGAAGCATGTTGTTTAGCTTGTTTTGTGTACAAAATACTATCAGTATAAGCAAATTCAAAGCTATCCAAGCTACTCCTAGATTGTTCCTTTTAAGAAAGTACATCCAAGAAACAAAATGAAAGCTTTACATTCGCATCATTACATTTCAAAAGGAAGTATTTTTCTTTTCACTTATCATTAAACTGGATGCGAGAAGTTTTTACTTGTTGTGATTTAACTTGATTTAACCCATTGAAATCCAGTGTTTTTTGAGGCCGGTAAAATTGAGAGAGAGGATGAAAGGAAGGCAAGACTTTTGCAAAGGAAAAGTACAAATCATAAGCATTTCGAAAAACAGTTGGCTCCACAATAACAGTAATTTGCAAGTTGTGTATATTGGAAAGTGCAAAGTAATCCTTTTTTCAATTGAGCAAGTAACCAATATTTTTGATTTGGCTGAAAATCATACGAAACAATATTTACAGGAAAGATGCAAGTATCACAGAACAATTTCAACTTTACAGTAAATCGGTTACGGCCATGATTTGATGTTAACCTTAAAAATCAAGATGAATCCATCCATCCCATGAACTAGACAAATATACAATTCTACAATGTTAAAGTCTTCAGGGGAAATAACACTCTTATTCTAAACTGCAAAACATTTCAATCTAATACTTTCATCTCACATCTGGCACGTTCATTATTACATCCCATTTCCTGAAGAGGAAAACTTTTTTGAAAATATATAGATTTAGGTGTCTGTAGTCTGTACTAGTACAAGAAGTCTTGTTTTACTCAATAATATATCTCTTGTTTTGTGGCCGCAAGGGATGCTCATGCTTTCATCCAGCTATATAATTTGTATGGTCCACTCCATCTGACAATGAAGGAATATTGTTCCTAGTAAACATATCAACGTAAGCCTAATACTACGGCGGAACGCATGTCACCAAATATTATCATTATTCTATGAAAAGTAAGCGGTAAGAATGAAAGTCAACTTTTTTTTAGTAAAGAGTAGAACATAAAAGTGAAAGTTGAAAATATTTTTGTCAACCAGTACATTATCTATTTGTCATGTTCATGTCTGATTTTACTTGAAATGGTTGAAGTCCCAGCGATAATAGTGCTTGGAAATTCGGAAACAAAAAGCTCAAAGTGCTGATCGTAAGTTACGTTACATTTGAAACGGGTACACATTCAGAGTATAAACGCCTACCTATATTGCTTTGAACCATAAAATTTTGTGGCTTTAAAAGGCAAGTTTAAAAAAAAGTTTACAAACTTTCCTCCCACTGCTACCGCCCATGTTTTATAGAGCAATTTGTAGTAAAGGGAACAGATGGGACTTAACCCCAAGCAGTTTCTACCTTGGTATTGTTTTACCTAAAGGTAAACTTTAAAAGTTTTTAAATGAATCATTGAATACTAGGAAACTTTGTCCCAAGCTTACAATCATTAAATTATATTCAGGTATATGCATAAAAGCAAAATTATTCACTTTCTATTTGAATTTGAACAAACGTTGCTTGATTAGGCAACTGATTGTTGCTTAATTTGATTTCAAGTAACATTTAATCGTCCCGAGTAAATCTTCCAAACTTAAATATTTATCAACATTAATATTTAAAAGTATTTACTCCCTGATTCTACACCTGCATGATGATACTACCATGCATCAGGTATACATAATTTTTCATTGCCATGAAAAAGCCATCTTGCATCGTAAATGATTCTTGCACCAAATGTGGCATCTTATAAATAACCAACGCATTTTATGAAAATTTTGCACAGTTCAATGTAAAATTTTGCAACGCTGCTTTTCCATACAAAATCTTACTACCTTATTACAAAAATATATTCAATGTTGTTTTGTTCAAAGTTTTGAATTTTTTGAATAAATTGGCTTCATCCGTACCAATTCCGTAGATGCATATATTCCCCCCATTTCCTGCTTCCGTAATTCTAATAAAAGCGAACAAAATTACAAAAAATTGAAGAACATATAATATCTATCTATAATTAGATTACAAAGCAAAGGCAAATCTAATCTATGATTGTTTGTTTTATTCATGAATTTCATGGACAGTAGCAAACCAGTTGGAATCATGTATGAAAATAGTAGTAATTTAACAAAAACAATCGAAGTAAATCCATTTACGCTGTAGGAAAATTTATTCCACCAGAATAAATCTAAATCTTTGTTTACTTTATTGATCCTCCCCGGTTGTGATACATTCAAAATATGGTGATGAAAATCTATTTGAATACAGATCAAGCTGAAAAGGGGATGAGTATTCTCTTGCCAATATCCCTGTTTCCGTAAATTATTTTTTAGTTTTCATTACGTGAATGGTTAGCGGTAAATCTGTTGTAGTAGGAGATTTATTTATACCTAAGTTGTGATTGCGAGTGTTTGGTAAGTGAGAATAGAAGAACAGAACAAAGGAGAAAGGAGTTTTGGGTGAGAAATATCACGTTTTTGAATGCTCCTTGTAAAAACAAAAAACAAGGAAATATTGAGCAAATTACAACCTAGTTCTGTAGCTGCTGTGACAATAACATAGTACACTGACATTCTATATGTGAAACATACCTACCAGTACGTGTGTCATTCCTTGCTTGAAAAGGATTATGTATTTGGTAGGTAAACCTTTCGATATGAAAGCTTGATTTTTTGCTTACATAGTTCAATGATACAATGTGGAACTGGAAAATTGTAATGAGTATGCATATTATACACCTTGAATTACTGGAGGGTATGAAGCATGATTACAAAAAGGATTTCCTTTTCGGTGATTACATAAAACAAATGACAAATTTAGTATAGATTTCTTACTTGTACTAATCAAATTATGGCCATCGCCCATCGCTTGTCACCAACAATGTTTTTTAAAAAATTCAATTGTGAAGAATAAATGTGGACTGCTGTCTATTATAAAAATTGATGTTCTAGTATGATACATAAATGTTATATGTTGTATTATGAAAGATTATAAGTGCCACTTTCACCCAAACAGCTTTTATATGTACAACGCCTTGCTTATAGTGAAGTAGAATCGGAAGAAATACGATAAAGTACACAAAAGGAATTTCAGTTATAATCATGATATGGGAGCTCTTATCCCCGTAGGCGAACAAATATGTTATGATTAAAATAGAGTGTATTACGCAAATTGCAGAAAGGGTAGATATGCTCGCAGTTAGTGGATAAAAATATGTTTTCTTTCCTAAATTTGAATTCTGAGGTACATTTTATTTACTGTCAGTTTTGAAATCGAGTCAAATTTTGTCTTCTACAAAGCTTTACGTTTATACGTAAAATGAAAGAAAGTTACGATATAATTTCCGAGAGACGCTCAAGATTTCCGTGTGTATATAGAACATTACACACCCAGTCATTTTATTTGACAAACAAAACCTGCAACCACAAATTGTACTGACTAGTCAGCTTTAAAAACCAGTACACTTACTTCAACCACTCAAATAGTTTAGCTGGTGTGATAATGGGAAGCCATTTTTGAATTCATGGAATTCGGAATACTGATGACGAATTAAGAAGAATTTGTATAAAGCAATGAGAAAAACGGAAACAATGCAATGGGTTGTTCATTTCAATACATTCTTATAATAGGAAACCTTGATTCATTCGCCATATATTGCAAGTATCATTATTCACCTGTCCACGACTCTACCAGATTTGCTGTAAATAGCTGATACGCTGTGCGTTCTGCAAACTTAAAAATCCGTTTCTGTTAAAACTTTGTTGCCTCCAGTATTTTTTTGTTTTCTCCCTCTCTGCCGATGTATCTTACTATTGTATGTGGGATTTATATATTATCCAAAGAATGAAGGAAAACCAACTGGAGGAAATATTGTGCATAAAACAAACGGGTAGACCTTTTCAGAAATACTAATCTCTATTACGTGGGACGACGGAAACTATGTGAATTTCATTCTTCAATTTTCAAATCATCAACTCAATGCCGATTAATCTTTCATTTTGAAAAAAATAAATTATCTATTAGTATTATCCTCGAATACATAACTTCAGACGAACCAAACTTTCTAGGGTGTTGTATAAAAGATAATAATGATGTAGAATAAATTTTTTTTAATTTTTCATCAAAATAACGAGATTTTTAAAGATGTATTGTACTAGCAAGAAACTCACTTGACAATATTATGAAACCTCTCAAAACTTCATGCTATATTTTTAAACAGCTTAAATCCGTCATAGAATATTACGCTTAATTTCCTGGCTAATTTTACAAGGCGGAGAAAATTCCTGTAAAAGAAGCTGCAACCTTCAACCAAGCACGTTTTTCTCTAATAATAAAATGGTGATCAACTAAAAAATATAAGGTTACACTTTTACTACATCCAACACATAGTTTTAAGTTATGCAAAATGTTTTCTGGTGACCATGAATTGTCGAATAGCCACCCATACGACAAACGGAAACAAGCACGTTTTTGATACGTGACAAAGGACAGAAGCTGGAGTTGTAGTCCTCTTGTCGTTTTAATTGCACTCTTCAAGCTTCAATTTCATTTTATTAGACAAAGTAGATCATCAACTTCCTACGTAAATTATAGTGTTTACTCTATCATCTTTTTAATATTGATCAAGTAGGCTATGATTCCTCAAAAATTTAATCGTGTTCAAGTATAAATTCCTAATGTCCCAAATATATACAAATATACTGGATTTGTTCAAAAGTATGTTGAAACCACTTTTGAAAATGCAAACACCCTTTAACTGCTTGCTTATTTTATATATATTGTACTTCAAAACCTACTTGTCCTTTAGTGTATTAAATATTTGATGTAAACAAATTATCTTTAATTAGTACTTTATGTTTAAATCCTCTTTATTTCAATATNTACTTGTCCTTTAGTGTATTAAATATTTGATGTAAACAAATTATCTTTAATTAGTACTTTATGTTTAAATCCTCTTTATTTCAATATTACTGTGTACTTTCATACTTAAAATCAGCATTTGCTGAACAAAAGACAAGTGAAAGCAAGGATAGATTTGGCTTTAATAGTCTGTCTCTGTGTCAGATTGTTTGTGCAGGCTATACTTCAAGAATGTCTATACAGTTTGCAATAAAATAGTAAGGTAATCTTGCGTTTTTACACAAATCGGTTATTTTAAGTAATCGTTTACAATAGATTAAAAATAGGGGAAAATAAACTGAGACTGTAATTGAAAAGTTAGTAAGTGTTGAGTTATTAGCATTAGGATTTCATCCAGATTGTTGATTCAAAAATACACGAAATAAAAGGTTTTTTTAAATAAAAAATGTAAACACGTCGTTTTTGGAAAAACTTTTTTACTAAACTACATTTTCTGAAGCCAGTATTTACATTCTGCTTTGTTTTATTTTAGTGATAAAATTAGCGGCACTATCAGGCAAGATAGAGACTTAGGCCCAAGCAAAAAAGTTTTTAAGAATTTTTCTAAGTCCATCTGAATAAAAAGTAAGGTAGGTAAAATTAGTCTTTATACAGCAGATTCAAGCACAAAAAGCAATGAAAATAATCTAGTCTAACTGGCTGCTGTAAATAAAATAATATTTACGAAGGAATAGAAATCAAACTATACGAGTCAGTCAAAACGTGTACAAAGATTTTGCTATGCGGAAGTTTAAAAAGCAAAACTTTATTGTTACCTGAACTCCTCCTGCTCCAACGACATAAAGCAACTGTGTTAAGAATAAAGATGCCAATAAATTCATTAAAGTTGTCCCAGCCACGCTCCTGAGATCCGAAAACAAACTGAAATGAACAAAACATACATTAGTGAAAGGTAAATTTTGTTGTCCAATTTCTTGTATACTTTAGTTTTCCACTGCTATCTATTTATGTTTGACTGTTAAATTAATATCAACCATTCGTAGAACTTTGTCATTGCTTTTATCGAGCATTTGAAATTAAATTAACGTAAGTTTGCAAAGCGTACAATCAGAATCAACGTGTCTGTCAATATTTAACAGAAAGGCAATTTTTAATGCTAAAATCTAGCAATAAATTTTACAAAGCATTTCATTCTCTGCCTTCAGTTCAGTTTATACTTTTGAAATACAAAAGTAAATATTGCAGCAAACGCGAGGTTAATTAATTTTTTTAATTTCAAAAGCGTCAACTCTAGAAAAACCCTTTTCCAAATTAGAAAAGCAAATACCTTTTCAGAGTTCTGGATTTATAATTTTGAACACTTCTTAGTGGAATACCACATCACATTCTTTTTCATTTGGTTTAATCCACATCCCAAAGGAATGTGGATTATTTTATAAAAAGACAATGTATGCGCAGAGTTAGAGGTTTTGATTGCTGTCCCAATTAATTTTGTTTTACTACTTTACTGTTTACCGAAAATTGTGAGAAATTGTATGCATAAAACCATTGAAAAGATGAAAACAAACTGCCAGGTATTAGCGGCACTGCTTTCACCTTGTATCTATGCAGATATGAAAGGATCCAACACAGAGTAAGATGGATGACAGGGATCAGGAAAGGATTTCCCACGAGCATTAAGCAAAACGGAATCTTTTCATATTTATCTAAAAGAAGTAGTGATAATGACTAATAACAAAAACGAACCACAACACTAAGGATAAATTAGTTTAGCAAAGTTTGCCAGTTGACGTGTAGCCAAGGTACGTTATGATTTGCTGATGATTCATTGCGCGAGTCATATAATATGTAGTAAGCATTTTCTCTTCAGTGATGCAAAGTGATTGCCCCGTGTTGCCGCGATTCTATGTACATTTAATCGCAGTCTCTACTTTGAAAATTATGGGAAAGACTGCTCCATGCATTTTCACGTCAACATGTTCTTTCCAACTTGGCTATATGTATACTGACAGATTTATGAGCACCTCGTTGGGCGGAATGCTTTCACAATTTTTATGTTTCTTGTTTAGTAACTACAAAACTGTAATCAAATTCGTCAGAGCCCTTATTCTTTTATAAAGTATTCCTGAGTCTAACAGATCTTTCAATTTACATTATACTAATGTAAATGTTAACGATATACAAAAAATAGTAGTACACACTACGCTTTGTAATAATTTCCATTTTAAATATTTTCAGAAGCTTGCTCAATTCTTCCATTGCTTGCAGCATCAAAAAATCTGTGAAAGCTAAATAAATTCCCCAAATTCATTTTGCAATTAGTTATTACCCTAATATTATTCCATATTATAGCCGTTAGCTACACTTTCAGAAATAATGGCAACAAAAACATATAGAATACCTATACCTTACCTGTAGAATTTGCATACATTACATTAGATCTACTCAACAATTATCCTCACTAAAAGTGTTTTGTTTGTTATCTAATTTTAAATCTGTGCGTGCGGAAGGTTCTAAAAAATCCTTAGTTATTTGAAAAAGAATTAATCCAATTCACATGATTATATACATTTTTGCTGTTTTTGCAATATATTGTAAAACTACCCTATATTTCCTACTAACAGTGAGAATTTTAGACATTTTTAACGTTTGACTATGCATTTAAAGTGACAAGTTGACGATGTAGATGAGCTTAAAGAAGCTTACAGATTTTACTTTTTAAAGTTTGAAAAGAATACTGTAACTATTGCTTATATGAATAACAAAAATTTCTTGAAATTTGTATGACGTGTGGGAGCTGTAATGAGTTTAAGCGAATATAAAATAAAAGTTCAAAGTGACTTTCACATAGAATGTAGTTAGATGATGCCATTTGGGTCGCGTCTATTACAAAAGCTGGATGTTATTTCTTTATTCTCTTCTACCTGATAGACATCGAGGAGAAAACAAATTAATGCGGACAGAATAATGAAAGTAGTTTAGAGGAAAAGTTTTCCTTTAAAAGTTTCTGGTTGATCCTTGAAAAAAAGTGATGGAGAGCTGCCTAGAATAATGATGTAAAAATGGGAGGCACACTATGATTAGATTCAAAATATGTACAACCTATATACCTTGACAAAAAAAATGCAGCAGGGCTTAACTTTTCTGTAAAGCACGATTCTTATTAAAATATGTTGGTAGCCGCTAAGGGGCAGGCTTCCTTTCCTTGTAAATTAAATATCGTTCCTATCTTAAAGTAAAGGACACCTTACATTTGAAAATGGAAATCCTGAGAAAGCACCTTTTTAGCCAAGGAATTGTGTTGTGGGGTGTGGTAAATTTCACTATTTTAACACATTTCTATTGTATGTACGAGAAAGAATATTCTGAAAAAATGAAACCCCAAAAGTAAGGTAATTTTTATGGACCGTAATTGAAGCGCTGCGCTGTA
>JAANSO010002044.1:0-14601 GCA_036507315.1 Lepidocyrtus fimetarius
TCATTAAAGAAGACAACAATAGTGACTATTTGTCCTCTTCGCCACCAGGAATGTTCATGAAGCACGAAGCGGACCTCCCATATGAACACCAAAAGCTGACTACATTGGCAAATCTTGCCGCAAATGGTAAGAATATCATCTACCTTAAATATCAAAATTTTTGCTGAAAGCAGAAGCAGAACAGCGTTTGAAATTTGAATTTGTCCTGGTTGTTTCAATTTACGTTATAGAAAAGGTCAGTTACTTGAAGTCGATGAAACCGGAATCTGAAAATTGTAAATATGATAATGAACAATCAAATCTGGATAACTTTAAGCGTGATGGGATAGTATCAACATTTGATATCGGAAAGGATGGGCTTCAACGCATGAAGCGAGAAGATGACCGGGACTCAAAGATACTTCCAGAGCTTTCCGATGATTCTTCTGCAGTTGATAATTATAACCGCGGGTCCAAACGAACATTGCGAAGGCCAAAATCACCTGGCTCTGATACTTCTTCTTCTTCGGGTAAGGCTAACTATGAGTCACAAATTGATCGATTAGGTGTAGGTATTAATAGGCTAACTAAGTTGTTGATATTTACTTTGTATGTATGCTCTTCATAGAAACTTCTGACGTTGAACGAAAAACAAACGGAAAGAAGCCGCGGAAGGTTCGAAAAGTCAAAGATCCTCTTCCTTGTACATACTGCAACAAGACGTTTAATAATCATTCAAGCTTGCGACAACATGAATCCTTTCATCGGCCAGATCGTCCTTACAGATGCGAAAACGAAGAATGCGAAAAGGCTTACAAAACAAGATCGGAGTTAAATCGTCATCTGGTTGTTCATTCTGGAGATAAACAACATTTTTGCAAGCTTTGTGGCAAAAGATTTCTTCGAAAACAATATCTCAAGACTCATCTGATTCGGCATCATGAAACTGGAATTACAATGGTTGCTCCTGCTGCAAGACTTGGATGTCAATCGGAAGTTCCAGTCCCAGTTATTACTGTTGCTGCATCTTCTTACGTTTCACAGACAGAGCCCCTCACTTGGCGTTGCTCAATGGAGAATTGTTTTAGGATTTTCGTCAGTCAAGAAGACTTGGACAAACATATCCGTAGTTATCATTCAAAGAAAAAGACTAGGAAGCCCCAGGTAGAGGTTATTGAATAAACGATTTAATCAATTTTCTTTAAATATCTTGACTGTACTACATTATAGTAGTTAAAGTTCTTGATTAATAATTTTATTATTGTTATGATTATGAATCAAAAATACATAGTTATAGTTTATGCCTTATCACATCGTGTAAAGCTTTTGTGTGTCTATACAAATCTACAAGGTATTTCTTTACCTTTGACTATTACGCGGAAAGCGTAAAAGAGATGTTGCATGAGAATTTGTCAATACATAACCTACCACTTATGTAATTCAGATATTACTTTCTCATTTGGCCATCATTAATTTATATCGTGGACTGTTATGTTATGATGATTGTAAATGAAAAATAAACCAGGCAAAAACGATAACAACTTTTTATATAATTTTTTTGCATTTTTTATTTGAAAATGAGTTGGTTGGTTGTACTTGTACAAATAAATAAGGGTACGAGTAATTTAAGCAAACTCGTAAAGACATTTTCGTCTATATAAAAATTATAACGGTACTATAAGTAATGTACGTTTACATAACAATTTAAGACGGAGATGGTTTTCTAATTTACTATCTAATGTTCACGCAAATCATCCGGTAACGTCAACGTGTACAGCAATAATAATTAATATTTCATCAGTATTTATTTCATTATTATCATCAATTTAATATTTTCTAGTGACTTACGAAAGGTATAAAATAATTTAACTTTCTGGAATCTACAAAGTGTAAACTAAAATATCCTATACTATAATAGCTTCTTCTACTAAAAATGTTTGGAGAGATTAAAATTTACCCTTGTCATTGAATTCATATAAATTAGACAGATTTGTTCATCAGTTTGTAAAACAAAGTTTTCTCACAGTTACTTTTTTAGTTTATGGTGCTTGCAACAGCATATCTCGTAATTCTTAAAGTGTCAGCCTCTACAGCAAGAAAAATAATAATTCACAATGACAAATTTTGTTTGGATACAATTGACTTAATATCTTATTACTTCACTTAACCTTTACGCAACTGATTTCTAATTCACATGCAAAAATCAAAGTAGGGCAGGTAAAATAATTTTCAGGGCTTATATTCAGTAAACTTCTATTAGAAGTATAAAGTACAAATTTTAACGCTTAATTAGTTTTGGCAGCAGTTATAAAATGACCCCCTTGAACCATTAGTTAATACCTAACTAACATTTTATTTTTAAATAGCTGAATTGTATCATGAAACGCATTTACATTAAAGGACAATAAACAACTGTGTAATGAAAGCTGTTAAGAGTTGTTGAATTAGGGTTTTATTTTTGAGGGTTTAGCTGTTTGTTGTGAGTGAATATATGATTTCTATAAAACAGTCTTCAATGTAACTTGATTCTAAAATAACAAGACATAATACATATTACATGCTCCCCTTGTGAAATGTTCGACGCCCTTATTTTTAATATTTTAATATTTTCTATTTTAGTAGAAAATGTTTGTCACGTTATGTTACATCTGGCATTTGCTATTACCCACAAGGGGAGAAATAAAGAAATGAAATCAGCATAGCATAATAGGTAAAATAGATAATTTTATATTCTCACATGCTTTACCTACGTGTGTATACATGAATATTGTAAAAACTGCCTTTTTGGTTTCCTACTGAGGTCAGACCAATATATTAAAATTTATTCATTTAAATAGCTACACAATATACTTTATAAATCTACATTATTTCATAAGCAGATATAAATAACCTGACTAGCATCTATTTTAAACAGTTTAAACTACATCCAGAAAGCTGTACACATTGAATTATAATCTTACCTCACATCGAAACAACATTAAAATAACGCTATTCAGGAGTTTGTTGCCTGTAGACCTTATAAAATTCTAAATTGCAGTCAGATCAGAATAATCTTGTCTCATTCACAACAAACTTTCTACAGAAAGAGTGGCTTTAGCTATAGACCCACCAGCATTATTCATATGAATCTATTTATCGTTTCAATGCATTATTAAAGCATCACAAGAATCACCTATCATAAAAATTGCCTTTTTCTTCTAGTTTTCTTTTTTTATTAGAAATTTAATAGAATATCCCTAGACATTCAGTATTGAACACGTGGACTTAATAAATACTTTTTGTCTATTAATATCGCGTCGCAAAATAGTAGCTGCAATTCAAAATGTACTATTTGAAATATACATTATCCAAATTACCTGATAAAATCATCGGTTGCTTATTGAATTGATTAAAATGAGGTAAAAGCTACTTTTTTCTATTCTTAAACTCCGGTATTCGACATTTAAAGGGTATTACCTGATTTTCTTACAGTGAGAAATTGTAATTATTATAATTCTGAGCATGTTTAATGAAGGACAGATTTTTAACGTGGAAAGTTTTCACCCTGACTTCATGGGTTAAATTTTGTGTAGCTAACTCGTCTATGATACTTTCTCCTACTCCTTTTCTTTAGTTATCCATCAAAGTTGCAAGTTGCAAACCATATAGATTTTGCAAAGTAGGTACTTCTTCTATCAGATTATAGTGCGATAAATATAATCAGACGTGGAAAAATTTCAATTAGTCTGCATTAATCACCTTATAAGTCGCTTCGTTGGTGAAAGTAGCATACATGATGTAGATTTAATTCTTTTTTAGGAGAATTTGAAATTTTGTTGTTGTTATATTGATCATATTTTGCATTGTACCGAGTGTGGGTAAGCAGATTTTATTTAGAGCAAGGAAAAAATTCTTTCATAGTTTGGAAAATTTTCTCTCGTTGTTTGTACATGACAAGACAAATGTCGTACCATATAATATTCGATTTGTTATGAAAAGATTCGTAATAGTAATAGGTATGTTGTGTATATATAATAACTGACTATATTATTCTCACTATATGCTATATAGCTTTTCAAAAAGAGTCCTTATCAGAAGTAATCTCTTAAATCTTCTCAATAAAATTGTCAATGTTTTAATGATTAGATTTGAGCAGCAGCATATCCATTGAGAAATAGAAATTATTTCCAACATGGAAAACTGACCGATAAATGTATGATTTATCCACAATTAATTTACATAAAATTATGAATGAATAACGTCAAACAATGGAATGCTACCTTGACATGACAGGTTTTCATAATAATATTATTATATATGTATGCAAAAACTTAAATACGACTGACTTAATGTTTATGATAATCTCAGAACTGTGTCTACCTTTGTCTTATTTTTTAACTGAAAAGTGGTAATAAAAAGGTCAAGATAGACGAGTTAAACATTTCAAAAGTATAGGATAAGAGGTCCTTTAGTAGAAATCGTTTGATTCTAATGTCTTGCACTGCTTGCTCAAAGTCGCGTACTGGCCATTGTTTGGTCCAGCGAAGGAGTGACCCATGGTACCTTGCCCCCGATAGCTTCCCCCCGATGGACCGACCCCATTCCTCCCCCTGCAAAATATTCCAAAACATATATTAAGTAAAACATTTACGAAGCAACTTCATTTTCAACATTTATTCTAGTTCATATAAAATTATCCGGTTCTTGTTGACAGCAAAAGATTAACCTTTACATGGATTAGTTTGTTTAATTCAAACTGTATCAAAATTTAGATGATTATTATAGTTTTTACGTATTTTACGCTTATCGTATTTTATCATCTATAGAAGACTTTTTTTAAAAAAAGTTATATAGGTACTTCATCTTTTTGTCAGCAAGAACCGGATGTGTTTCTAAAGAAAGAAATCGAAATAGAAAGATTTCAAGAAGAGAAGCAACTGAAAATAACCAGTTGAGAGAGAAAAAATAGAAAGAAACTTAAATAACCAGCTACAGGAAAAGTAAACTAAAATTTAAACTTTTTAAAATAAAGGAGAAAATTGTGAAAAGTCTATTTTACGTATATAATACATAATATTAAGATCAGGAAGCACCCCCACCGCCACCTCTGGACTTTTGACTATTTTTTACAGAATATATCATACAAACATGTAATTAAGAAAATATCATATCTTATACTCAATAATAAATTATAAATGTATTCATTTTCTACTATATATTTTATACTGGAAAAGATTCCAAATATCTACAAATTGTAAATATTTATTGTGCCTTGCGTTTAGTAATTTAATAGCAATTAGCCCAAGTTGTTTAGCCCGACTACGTGTTAACTTTTATGCTTTTAGTATAAATGTCAAACTATGAAATGCCAAAATCCCCGTTAGTTTTGTTAAGTTACATGGAATTTTATATGAGGGAACTACGGAGTGAAAGCAGGCATGTAAAGGCTATTAATATTTGTCTCTCTATTCAACAAATAATGATTTATAATTATTATGTGAAGATGTTACATAAAAATAAAATTATGCACGTACAGGAAAAAGAGAAGAGCTTGCATTTTCAACAGAGGAGACAACAAAAAACGCATTCCATTATTTCACAACACAAAAAACAATAGAACTTTAGGAGGAGTAGCCAGCAGCAGAGTGGTAGTTATTTTTTGCTTGGAGAACAAAAGGCGATGGAACGGTGGCGACGATGAGAATGATGACTACCTCTTACAAAGTATCTTTTAAAAACTACGAGTGTGATGCAATAGCAAAACACTCACAGAGGTTTGTAAACTTGGAAAAAATGTTGATGAAACAAAGTCTCACAAAAAAGAGAATCTCAGGCATGCTTGAATGAAGTGTGTAGTATATGGAACTTTGTTTTTTACGAAGAAAAGCATGCAACGAAAAATATCTAGAGTTAAAACAATAGTGTGTACTAATGAAAGGAAATTGTCTTTTATAAGTGAATAGAATCGACATGCAACACGTCACACTTTTTTTTATCGCTTTTAGCAAAACTCTACTTTGAAACTATTTATAAGAAGGGTTATTTTTTCTACTGCTATAATAGTCTCATCTCATACACGAGATTCACGGGTTAGCATCGAACTGAAAAAGAGAAAACAAAAAAAACACAGAGATTACGTGTGTAGAAACATAACAAATGATAAATTTCTAATGGAACAATTACACAAGAAAAAGTACATCAAAGATTAAAGCTGACAAGTGTTAGTCCAGCGAAAAGTAGTAATTAGTCAGTCATTAGATCTGTAACACTTATATACAGGGTATTTTTGTACGTATTAGAATTAAATACAATATTAAAACTACAATGTATAGCGTACACGTCATGTACACGTTGAAAGAACGACATATAAGAAAAGATCTCAATTTATCTCAATTCCGAAAATTCCAAGCAAATACGCAAAGTTCCGCTACCTTAGGAGGAAATTAATCAAGTCAGAAGTTCTTGTCATTGCTTTTTGTTTCACTTCACACAACAAGAACATTGATTTGTCTTGATATAAATAACCTACGTACTATGGTATAAATTGGTTGTTTATATCTGTAAAAGTACATGGAAAGTTTGCGAATGTCAGTGGCATGCTCCCGGCACTTACGGAAATTGGCAAATAGCAACACTTTCTATAAATCAAACAATTCAAAATAAATTCAATACTCGACTGTTACATTTAAAGGTCTAAAATGATCGCAACAGGAAATTACGCTTTGAATTTATTGGGATTTTTATGTTACTTCTATCCTCTGGAGTCTGTTAAGTACTAAAAATTACGCGGGGCAATTTAAGAAATTTGCAAGACACTACAAAAGCTCAATTATTATTATAGTTTTGCAAAAACTTTCACCAACACTCAGCACATGCAGTTCATGCCGTTCGGATGTATGATTTTGTCGAATGGAGTTAGTTGTTTCATGTTAGCATATATTGGATGAATGATTTCAGTCCTTCAAAATTTAGTGCAAACTGATAATACGTCATGTGTGTGTTATAAAATGCTGAAATCAGCAAGCCCCGTGGGTGGGAGATTAAGTAGTTAGATTGTAAAGAAAGAAGGCGTAGTAGTAGTAGTAGTAGTTAAAGTAGTAGCAAGAGCACAGCTAAATAAACTCAAAAAGAGTCCTTTGTCAAGAGCTTTAAAGATAGTATCTTGATATTGATAATGAGATAAAAGATAAATATAAATATAGTCTTTTGATATTATTATCATTCATAATATCGAATAAAATCTATCTAGTCATCAAAAATGCTTTTAGTACAGAGGGGTGGGCTGTGTATCCCAATGGGCAACTAAATTATAAGGTGAATTTGACCCCGCGCCTCCAGAACGACGGCCACCTCTGCCGGTGCTGCCTGTCATGGTGCCAGTCCCACTTGGACCTCCATCATAGTTGGTTGGGAGAAAGGAAACACATTCTTCCTGTTGAAGGTATCGTTTTCTATGACAAAAATGACAAAGAAATGAAATATCGTGAGGATATTTAGGAAACGGAGGCAATTATCGCCGTCTCAAGCAATGAAAATTAATATTTCAAGTATGCTTTTCCCTCCAAATGTAAGCCACATTATTATGCATATTTATAATATTCTTTGAGAGTTGCTCCTACCTTCTTTGAATATAAATCCAAGTGTGAGAATCAAATCCAACGAGGAGAGTGAACAAAAGAGCTGAGATCAGAGCGGAAAGGAGAAGCAGAGCCAAACCAATCAAACCTGTTCCACAAACGGCATCTACACCTCTAATCCATTGCTCTTGAACTGGTTTGCATTCCGGTCTTCCCGATGTCTATAAAATATTTCCAAAAAGGAATTCTTTCATATATTTGAATCAAAACCCAAAGTAAAATCTCATTTACTAAAAGTCACGTTGTTGCTTGCGAGGATGAAAGAGAATAATTGGATTCCATTATTTTCTATTCCTTTCCTCGCTTTCACCTTAATTGCCACTTAAAGGAAAACTTTTTATTTCACATCAATAAGAAACAGTGCGAGCACTAGTTGATACCAAGTTCCTTTTTCCTTTGCTTTTTAGAGTCAATATAATAATGATTCGTGGAAGATGAAAATGATGGAATATTCATTTTGTTGAATTAGAAATCATTTGCACGTTTGACTTACCACTGTCAGATAGCCTTCCACGTTGTACAATTCCTTGAAAAGTCCATCTACAATGATTTCCACGTCCTCGGGACGGTAGTAATTGTTTGCAATTGAGTTAATAACTCGGAGCGTGTGTTGAGCTCCTTCTAATGACTGTTGTGCATCCAGAACAAGCTCACGGAATGGATGCTGTTCCGTCCTCAACTGACGGCAATTCAAGTAGTAGTCGGACACTTCTAAAGATATTGAAGCTTGGGTCAACTCTGTGATTGCTGCTCGGTTTGGATCTATGCAGATGTCTGCTAGTCCCTGCAATATTATGGAAAAGTTAATTAAGTTAACGGCTACCCTCATTCTCCAAAATTTCAAAGAAAACGCGAACAACACTCGCGGAACATCTAACTATGATTGCGTATTATGTATCCTCCTTACCACAGCACCGACTAGGTAGAGTGACACAAGGGACCAATTTAAAATTACTGCTAACAAGCCTAATACTGAAAACCTGAAAGTAAAAACCAATATATTCGTCAGATTTAAAATGCATGAATTGCTCCGTGATTGTGTGAATTCCCTTCAATTTCCAAAACAAAAAGTTTTATTAAATCATTTCATTTTAAATGCAAAAGTATATCAAAACGCAGCCTGCTTAAAACTGCGTTTATNATTGCTCCGTGATTGTGTGAATTCCCTTCAATTTCCAAAACAAAAAGTTTTATTAAATCATTTCATTTTAAATGCAAAAGTATATCAAAACGCAGCCTGCTTAAAACTGCGTTTATCAATAGGGGCCAACATACTTTTAAAATGAAAAGAAGCTTTCAAATATAGTAGGATCATCATTTTTATAGAATCTTTTCATGTCATCGTTTATAAATCCCATATTGCGTATGCCAAATTGAAAGTTCTAAAGTGTGACACCATAGAATAGAAAAGGGTTGAAAAACTATAACCCTTCCATACTGTGTAATTGTTGGAATAATATATGGGAATAGTACACATAAAAGAAATTTTTGCAAACTTTTAAAGTAAAACTTGTGAAATAGACTTACGTTATAAAACAACAACGCGAATGTCGAACAATGGCATAAAACAAGACAACACAGAAGATTATGAAGATTATCAGAAGTCCCAATGTAGTGGGCCACCTAGAGAGAAAGCAAAACAAACAAAAGCCATATTACACATTTTTTATCCTCAAAACATAATGTTTTCTATTCTAACTTGTGTGTATGTATTTAAGATTAAGAACAGAAAATTGTACTTAAAAGCAAAATATTTATGCTAATGCTCTAATACAAATATTATTTAAACTTTATAAGCGCATGTGAATCGAAGTTTTTTTTTGAATAGTTAGAAAATGGTGATGAATCCAACACTTTTTGTTCTTTAGCATATAAATAGCTGGGAGTAAGAGAGGCTTTTATGGAAAAGTTTTTCAAATAGTTTGAATTCGTTCATACCGCTGGTTCTACCAAAACTTTCGGCTTTAAGCCACTGCCACCATCATCATCATCATAAACCTCTAAATTTGGCAAAACTTCAAATAAAATGTGCCTTCTCAAGACCTGGCACTCATAGTCCTATATACAGATTAAACAGTGGAATATGATAATAGTTTTTCGGTAAAGGCAGTTATACGATGGTCTTCTACAAAATCAATACAAAGGAAATAAATTACAAGACACGCATTGTGAAGATCTCTTTTCCACTTGCCGTGCTCCTGCTTAAATGTGATAGGAAGAGTTAGGGAAATGGAAAGGGTACAAAAACAAGGAGCGGGGAATGAAAAATATAGCGAATTCATTCATTCAGGGAGATGAACGAGGAAATAAAACATGAATTTCATCGAGTAAAAGGAGACACTATACAACTGGGAAATGTATACTACTTACAAGTGATCATTCTCATCATAGGAAATAACGTAAATGTAAAAAGAAAGGAAATGATAAAGGTACTTTCCATTTCAATAATACAAAGTGAAACAAGGGGAGTATCAGTGAAAACAAGTGAAAAGAATTGTTGGAAAGGAGTCCAGATTCTCTTTCTGTTTCTCTCTAGACGCAAAAGATGAGTTAACACAACAAAAGAGAAAAAAGATTCGTTCCCTTTTCAATCTAAAAATATTTTTCCATACCACAGCTTTGTTTCATATATTCTCTGTCCATGATTTCATTTTGGAGTCTTTCCCCAGAGCTTTTAGTCCGCAGGTAGCCTCGTTTCTATGATGAATGCTTGTTCCCTTAACAAATATTGCACACGTCAATCCGACCAGAAATCCCATAAACTAAACTATCTCTCTAAAAAATGTTATTTTAAGAGATCTTTTATCAAAATACACTCTACCATATTCAACATTTTTTCCGGATTTTCGAAGTTTATTTTATTAATATTATTAATTTTTGAATAATACGTAGTTTTGTGTGATGGATGATGGATGTTGTCAGAAATTTAAGCTTCGGGAAACTTCTGACTTTGCTTGCAAATTCCTTCCTGTTTATATGAAAATGACCAGGAAAAAGTCAGGGAATCAAGTGTTTTCCTATTTTTCATGAAAACGATAAAGACAACTGCTGACACTACAACAGACTTTTAGAGTTGGTGAGAGTAAATAGAAACATGAGATTTTTTCATTTGACTTGAATGGCTGCTGCCTATTCAAGTGTCAGTACAAGGAGAAATGAAGTATAAAACTACTTTTAGTCATACGCATGACTAAAAAATCTTACTCCTTTTTAGCATCCCGTCATTTCAAAACTCCTATTCTTTAGTATAAGAAAAGCTTTCTTCAGCATGTAGGAAAACTGATAAGAGTTAACTTACCTCTAGTTTTTCTAATATGTCGAAGTATTGTATTCCTATACTTGTTTGGAACTTATGTTGATATTATTATTATTGTTATACTGTAGGAAATACAATGGTGAAAGTACATGAACTCATCAGACTAGTGCATAAACAACAAAGGGAATTTTTCTACAAGTTTATGAGCAGATTCCGATAAACCAACCTTTTTCTTTCATGACTAAATGAATAAATAATGCTGGAAAATAAGACTTAACTGTAGATTCAAAACATCCACACATTCTACCCTTGTCTTTCACTCAATTCTGAGAAAAAATATGAGAAAGTGAAGTATTTGTTTGGAGGCATTTAGTGTTACAACGTTCCGTACATTAAGCAACAACACAGGGAAAACTGAACAAACAAACCTATTTGAAGCTTGGAAAGTAGAATTTCTTTTTTAGTTGGCGGCTCCATAAAAATCCTTCCTGTGAATCGGATGAAGAAAGGGAGATTTTTTGTTACATATTTTCATTTTATCTAAAAATGTTGTTTTCTTAGTTATCTTTTCTGCTATCTGGAATTTTTTGCATTTAGTTAGGTCTGCAAAATTGTATTCCTATAAAAAGGAAGGATGAGAAAATTCTTTTCATGTTGGCGTTACACATTTTTGGGTACATTTTCCTGAAAAAAGCATCTTGTTGCCTTTTCTGCCAAGGAGAAAATGAGATGACCAATCGGAACATAGGAAAATATTTATTTCATAAAAAATAACGTTTCAACAACATACATGGACTGGTGTTCATTTAATGGTACAATGCACCGATAAGCGTGATGTAGTACCCGTATTTTGTGTTGTATTCCATTGAAGAAGATAAGGAGTTGTGCAAAAGCCCTAAACTTTACGTGCAAGTCAATGCTCTTTAGAGAAAATTTGCCCAGATAGGAAACGTGGCCCTACTGAAATCGAATTTGCGATCATACTTCCTAAGCCCGTGAATGAAATTTAAATAATGCAATTCGTGTACGATAATGGAATATAAACCAATAGAATAATAATAAAAAGTAAATCCGAAACAAATCTTGTCTTCAGGCTGAGAAGCTACTAAGGTATCCTTTTTGAACGTGTAGTGAGCCTCTTCCCAAGAACCAAACCAGATAAATCGAATCCAGGAATATACTGTAGTGTTTTGGGAACGTTTTCTACAGAACCCAGTTTAGAACAAGGAAATTTGCTTTGATCTTTGATAAAGTTAGAATCTTTAGTAATTCTCAAGCTTAGGATTTGTATCTAAAGATAAAACTCTATCGAAACCAAACAATTAAATAGTAACTACAAGTGGCGCACTGGCGCAATAAATGATTGTGGTTTGTGGTAATTGACGATGATGGTTTTGGGTTTGTGTGGTGGCTACAAAGTTATTGTAAGTTTTCCATGCATTATTCCTAATTGAATTAATTGGAAAGCCACCGCACAATATTGTTGTTGCGTAATTCGAACCCCGCAACTCAAGTTCCTACGTGATTCACCTTAATTCGTTTTTTTGCATGTACCAATTCGTTCGTCAACGTTTATTAACTAATATAAAGTTTAAATATTGTACTAAAAGTTAAATAATAGTAAGCAATTAAAAAGAAGAAAGGATTTTGTACCTTATTGTCTCTATAAGTTGGACAATGTTATGGGGTGAAACATTCATGGGTCCCTTGAAATATTGACGTAGCGCCTTGGCAGTTTCTGCTGTATGGGTCATATTCTGTTCCATATATTGCATCTGAGTTAAAAGTTCCACATGAACTGTATGATTTGCCTATCAGAAGTGAACAAAAGAAATTTTTTATTAGACTTGATAAATGCAAAATTAAAGCCGTGTGTTGCTCTGTAATAATTCTTCATTTTTGAATTTAATGATTCTGTGAATGCATGCTGTACCAGATACTGTTTCATGGGAAATCATATACTTCAAAGAATACATCCAAGGCTTCTCGGATTCTTTGTTGAAAATATGCCAAACCATTTTTGCGTATCCTCCCAATTATATTTAACAAAAAGCTGCAGTGATTGCAAATCAAGCCAATTAAAGCAGAAAAAGCGCATGTGATGTTATGATACATTTTAGTTTAGTTAACATTTCATTTTCAGTTTGGATTATATCATTTATTAATCCTCAAGTTCATTATTACTCAAATACAAAGGAATGGTTGATTGAGCAGAAAGTAAAATTGAAACTCGACAAAGTTTTGTAATGTATGAAACTAATGGCCAGAAAATGTGGCATTAACTAACGAACTCATTTCATTTTGAAGCGAAAGTAAATCCAACAAAGTAAAAGAAAGTTTTATTCTTTTATAATAATGACATAACAAAAGCATTTTAGCAATAAGTCAAGCATGTAATAAACTGAAATAATCTACTCTGCACATCGTTCTAAAAAAATAAAGAGCAAAAAATGGGATTATTATCTCTGGAAGTCTTCCTTCCTATTCTCCAACAACGAGATGCGAATGGAATGTCTCTGCATGACTATATCCAGGACAATTTTCAGTGATGGTGGTAAAATAAATGTATGATATAAGATTAAATTAATATTTATGTTTCAACATTAATAATTTTTTGTCCTGCATATGTCGTAATAAAATCTTGGAATACTGCAGCATTAATCTAGAAAAAAATTAAGTAGGTAATAGAGAGGGCAGTCGCCAGTCACAAATGTTATCTCTTCTCCTTGCCTTACAAAGTCATTTCTACTTGGACACAGTATGAGCCATGTATAAATGAAAACAGATAGCGCTTTATTTATTTTGTAAAAGAAGGCATTGTACTAGACTCTATATAATAATTGAATGTATAAAAAACTTAATGAGCCATGTATAAATGAAAACAGATAGCGCTTTATTTATTTTGTAAAAGAAGGCATTGTACTAGACTCTATATAATAATTGAATGTATAAAAACTTTATAGGTTTGCTACCATGTCCAACATTTCATAGCATCTCTTCCACTAAACCTATTTCTGGACGTTATGTAGGAGATGGGATGGTTTGTGATGTTCTTATGAGCTCTTAATCAAATTATAACTTATGCAAACTCTTATCAACTAAACCTGACATGAGCTGAAAACTACTGAAGTGGTAAGTTGTGCCACAAGCATTACAGTTATTTTTGCACATTCTCAAGAGAGAAATGAAATTGGATAAGGAAATGGAAAGTTGTGAATACAAAAGGGACGTTTTGCTTAAGGTCTGCTACGTAATTTGCATTCGTTGTCGAAGCAAAGAAAACCATTAAGTTAAATGAGGATAGTATAGTATCACACATTGCGTAATTTTCATATAAGAAAATATTACCTTGTTGATATTAAAAGCAAGCAACAGGATAAAGAAAATAAAAATACATTTGGGATATTCCATTTGTAACAATTTGTTTTGGCAATACAACATAGAATCCAACAGATCTACCAAGCCTACAAAAACTACACAAATAACAGCACTTTTAGATCTGTTTTTGGCAAAAAAAGTCAGTATCAGAAAATGTCTTTTTACAGAAAGAACATTATGACATGTCGTTACATTTTCTAGATATGTGCTGTATATGAAAGCATGATCGGGAGCTTTAATATCACTTTAACGAATTAGAACTTACCAACGGTCTTTCAAAGACGACGCCCAGTTGGGACATATAGGGAAACACGCGAGCCTCTATTGAATTTTGAGCTTCATATGTCTGTGGAAAAACAAAAAAATACATCA